>CM054825.1:16348258-16423258 GCA_028984105.1 Lavandula angustifolia | reverse complement strand
CATTTCGACATAGCTGTAGATTTTCATTTTACAACTTCACAAAGAAAGGGAATGGTCATTTTCATGCATGATTGATGCCAACAAGGAAAATAAGCATAACTTCAATACCATAAACTGGTTTTTAGGGATATTAAAAATACAATTGGTTTGGTATTCTCCTGATGCTTGCAATTTTCTTGACATTCAGCGATGAGAACTTTGATGTAATTCGTGCCCAAGAAATTCTAGATGAAGACCATTATGGGTTAACAGATGTCAAGGAAAGGATATTGGAGTTTATAGCAGTAGGGAAACTGAGAGGAACCTCGCAAGGTTAGGTGGCCCATCTTGTCTCTTTTCTGTAATAATGTTAGCATTCTTGAATTCTATTGTTAAATAAAAAAAAAATGGTGGCATGAGAAAAACCCTTTTGCAATTCCCATTTAAAAGAATAACATTATTTGCATGTAAAAGTGCAAGTTGATTATTGAATAAAAATGAAAATGTTGTTTTTGTTTTTATTCACTGATTTGGTGCACACTTAAGCAGAAAGTACTAATAATTTACAATAAGTGAAGGTTGAAGTTTTTTATTGGTTAGTTTTTAAAGAACTTAAATTTGAAGGTTTTTATCAGAAGATAGGAAATTGACTGCAATTTCTCTCTTTGTTTTGTAACATGACTTTTATGTTATTTACAGGTAAAATAGTTTGTCTCTCTGGCCCTCCTGGAGTGGGAAAAACTAGTATTGGTCGTTCCATTGCTCGGGCCTTGAACCGTAAATTTTATAGGTTTTCGGTTGGTGGTCTTTCTGATGTTGCTGAAATCAAGGCAGGCATTGAATTTTATTATAGCTTTTAGAGAATGTTTGAGCTTTTCAAATTATGATAAAAGCATGTAACCCTGAGATGCATATCAGGGGCATCGCCGGACCTATATTGGTGCCATGCCTGGGAAGATGGTGCAATGTCTGAAAAGTGTGGGGACGGCCAACCCTCTTGTTCTAATTGATGAGATTGACAAGGTATTTATGCTATATCTAGTTGATTCTATTTGATGAATGTGTTTCATTTTTGGTTGTACTTATTTGAGTATTATGTGAAATTTGCTCTTGATTATTTCTTCTTCAATCAATTTTGAGAAAATCTCATATTTATGCATCTGCTGGCAGTTAGGGAGGGGGCATGCAGGTGATCCTGCAAGCGCTATGCTGGAACTCCTTGATCCAGAGCAGAATGCAAATTTCTTAGACCACTATCTTGATGTTCCAATTGATTTGTCCAAGGTCAGTGTCATGCATACTTATTCTTAATATTCTTCATTGTGACACTAAATTGTGGCATTTTCGCAAGTGAACAGGAGTTCTTTGTTACTGGTTGACAGTATAGAAGTATGTCTAAGAAGCGGTATCAATGACTGACTAACTTGTATCTTTATGCTGGCTAATCCATGATCTATGTATTCTGGATTGCTTCCACAGAAAGCTTTAGATATGTCTAGTAATCTTTTTCTTCTTTTTTGTGGAGTATTATGTTCAATCCGAAGATTCGTGGTTTGTCATATGTAATTGTGAATCATATGACTTCATTGCTCATTTGGCTGTGAATTTTGTGTACTGCATAATCTGTGGTTATGCCTAAGTTAGGTGATTCTTCAAGCTACACAATTTAATGGTGCTCCTAGAAAAGCTCTTGAACTACATCCAGTGTGATACACTGTTCAATGTTTTAAAAATCCCACCACAAATCCCTCCTCGAATGAGGCTATGGGAAAACGCCTCGGAGGTTTATGCCTCGATACGCCTCGTATGAGGCTTACATTTCATATCTTGCCCCTATTTCTAAGTTTAACCTTTTGAAAATGATTATAACATAAAAAATTAGTAAAATTCTTATGCTTGATTGCTGTAGGTTCTGTTTGTATGTACCGCAAATGTTGTTGAAATGATACCAAACCCCCTTTTGGATAGAATGGAGGTGATATCCATTGCTGGGTATATTACTGATGAGAAAATGCACATTGCGAAAGATTACTTGGAGAAAACAACTCGAGAAGCATGTGGTATCAAGGAAGAACAGGTAATCTCCTACCGTACTATTTCTCTATATTCCCTGTCTTTCAGATATGCAGCTACACTTGTCAAATACATTTAATTTAATTGATATGAACACTCAGTCTCTCTCTATTTGCGCATTTTCTGGAGAATCAGTTTATAATGGACTAAAAGATAATAGAGATTATCAAGGTTTTAAGATAATAGATTTTATAACGGTTTTATACTTTTGTTGTTCATTGAAGTATATTATGAGACTCATGCATTTTCTGAAAAATCAGTTTATAATGGATTAAAAGATAATAGAGATTATCAAGGCTGAGGACTAGATGTCTTTGTTTTAGCAGCACATATATTTTAAAAGTTTGTTCCTGATGACCTAATTTGCAACTATCGGGGACACTTCGCTTTGAATAAAAAATCTGATGGATATCCCGTGAATAAGAATTATAGCCAACCAGCACTCTGAAAGTGCCATGACTAAGCACAAAAAGAGGCTGAAGGAATTTCATTGCTCCAATATAGTTGGTCTAGTCTTGGTTGGGAGACTGAGCTTTTATACTTTCTGATCCTAACAGTCTATCTGATTTTCCTTTCACAGTTTCTGCTCCCTAGAACTTTCTTTAAAATATGTTCACTTACAGCAGGTGGTAGAACATAGTTTAGATATCCAGCCAGAAGTGTTTTTGGTATCTCCTAGAATCACTGTTGTGTGAGTTTTGATTCTATGGTGAAGGAGCAATTGTGCAAACTTGATTTTGAGTCATCTATGTCGAATTGGAATGATGATAGAATACCCTTTCTGCGTGATTCCCTATCCTTGCAATCCCATTGGGGGTCACCCTCCCTCCCCAATTACAATATCTGATCTCCCTACCTGCTGTTCCTCTCTCCTTCTGATTCTGATATGAAGTCCCCTTTTGCCCATTTTCATTTACTGTTGCTCCTTCTCAACCTTAAATCACCCTGTCCCTCAAATATTATACTCGTCTCTGCCTAACTCTAATTACATGTTTTTAGTTTTTTTAATATATTTGATTTTACAAAATAAATTATTTTGCTTCAAAAAATAAAATAACAAATGATATTAAAAAGTAATACTCCCTCTGTCCCAAGTGAAATGTCTTGTCTCTTTTCGGTGCGCTGATTTATATGCTTGACTTTTATGTGTTAATTTTATTTCCCTTTTGGGAAACAAGACGTTTGTGTGGGACAACGGACAACCCAAAATAGAATACAAAACATTTCACCTGGGACAGAGGGAGTATATAGCAACAAGTAAAGAAAAAGTAATCAGTTGCAGGCTTAACAAAAACACACGATCAAAGCATGCTATAATTTAAGATGTTTAGCCGTAAAAGGTGATGGATCGTTTTAGGAACCAGTGGCAAGAAGCTAAGAACGTAAGAATGTAAGATGGCTGTTTTCCTGGTTTTTTTTCTTGGTTTAGTTGTTTTTGGACTTGTAAATATAGTTAAATCGAGTTCCACATCATTAATTCTGCATGTTCATGCATTTACGTGATTGCCAGTCTCTGTTGATAAACCCTTAGTTACTCATTATTATGTTCACGGATACAGGTTGAGGTCACAGATTCAGCTCTTCTTGCTCTGATAGAAAATTATTGCAGAGAAGCAGGGGTCCGGAATCTTCAAAAGCAGATTGAGAAGATATACAGAAAGGTTTCACTGTGAATTATTATTCATCAGAGTTTCAATATGGTTCTCTAGTGTTAGGTGCTTTTAATCAATTGTATATTGTACCCTGTTTATGATTTCTATTCCTCTGATTTATTATCCAATTCAACTATTTTTTAATTGTTCAGATTGCTCTACAACTTGTTCGACAAGGAGGAAACATTGAGCCAGTAAATGGTGAAACTCAGGTCCAGCTCAGTGATGATAAGGCAGAGTCTGGCTCTTTGTATAATGAATCCGTGGTTGGGGTAGATGCTGAAACATCTGAAAATGCTGCAGAAGCTGAAATCGTGGATTCCCCAGCTAGTAAGGTACAAAGTTGTAACACTCAATCTATCTCAAATATGATGTACTCCCTCCGTCCCGTTTTAAACGACCCGTTTCAAATGGGCATGGGAATTAAGAAAGTTGATAGTTAAGTATGAGAGAGGAGTAGATGATAAAGTAAGAGAAAAGATGAGTGAGATAGTGAGAAAGTAGATAATAAAGTATGAGAGAGAAAATGATTAATATAATGAGAGTAGATAAAGTAGGTGAGAGAAATGATAAAGTATGAGAGAAGTTATTTCCTTTTCTGGAAACGGGTCGTTTCAAATGGGACGCCCCGAAAAGGAAAACATGTCGTTTCAAATGGGACAGAGGGAGTATTTAACTGCAGATATGACCGTGCATATGTTTCATCTCTCCTGACAATGATTGTTAGACTAGCCATAGCTTTGTTAAAGCCTAGCTGAGCATGTTGTTTCAATTCTACTATCTATCTCTTCCTATGAAGGTTATAGTTCTTTAGCATGAGCTCTGTGTGCTAGCACTGTACTACTTGGATTAACACACTCTTTTTGATTCATTCTTGCAGGATGATACTCTTGAGGCTGAGAAAAACCAGGACATTGAAGCTTCTAAGAAAGTTGAAAAGATTTTAGTTGACTCATCAAACCTTGTCGATTTCGTGGGCAAGCCTGTTTTCCATGCTGAGCGCATATATGCTGAAACTCCAGTGGGTGTGGTCATGGGTCTTGCTTGGACTGCAATGGGAGGGTCTACACTCTACATAGAGACTACTCAGGTTGAGCAAGGTGAAGGTAAAGGAGCTCTGAATGTAACAGGACAACTTGGAGATGTCATGAAGGAGAGTGCCCAGATAGCTCACACAGTCGCCAGAGCCATATTGCTCGAGAAGGATCCAGAGAATCAGTTCTTTGCCAATACAAAGATTCATCTTCATGTACCAGCCGGTGCTACCCCAAAAGATGGTCCGAGTGCTGGTTGCACCATGATAACATCCATGCTCTCTCTTGCCATGAATAAACCTGTCAAGAAGGACCTTGCAATGACCGGAGAAGTCACGCTGATGAGGAGAATTCTTCCTATTGGTGGGGTATGTCAAGTAGCTAGCTAATTTTAAATTCCATAATCGATACTGATGAGTAGAACAGATTATAAGATGATTTTGTGTTGATGTGGTCAGGTGAAGGAAAAGACAATTGCTGCAAGGCGGGGCGAAGTGAAGACTATCGTATTTCCTTCGGCTAACCGGAGGGATTTTGACGAGCTAGCAGATAATGTGAAGGAAGGGCTTGAGGTACATTTTGTCGACGACTACAGCCAGATATATAATTTGGCTTTCGATTCATAACTCATTTGCACCCTTTTGTACACTACTAGTATTTATATAGACATTCATTTGATTCATACTCTTAGCATGTAACAGGTAATAAATTTTCTCTACTTTCTTTTTCCTCTTTTACAAATAAGAGATGCGAGACTGGAAAATGCCAATCTAAATTCAATCCATCATGCACAGCCACACTTGGGCAATTATTGCTACATACTCTTAGCGTCACTTGAATTACATACATTAGATACTATGCATTGATGAGGTTAGATGAAATGAAATTTATGCTTAGTTAAAAATTGAGGGAATCCGATATCCCAATTGTGCAAATTGAATATCTGATAGACAAGAATGTCATAGTTTACAGTATATAAGTTACCGCCAAAAGGATATCTAAACTGTAGATGATGATGATGATGATGATGATGATGATGATGTTGATGTTAATGGAATGAGTGCAGTCCTGTAGTTGGTCAATCTTTCTAAGTGCCTCCTTTAGGCCTAACCTCTTGTCCATATCCTCCCGGCAACAAGCTAATTCCAATCTGCAAAAGCTTCCATTTCTTTGTCGAAACCTGGCGGGGGCCTTTGATGCTCGCTTCCTGAATGATACCGTTGACCCATTTGCCCAAGTAGTCGGCTACAGGCTTGGCCGTGAGAGTCTCGATGATCAATATCCCCAGGGACCAGACATTAGTCTTCCTGGAGGTGCCGCCGCTGCGTGCGTACTAGGGGCACTTGTAGGCCACCAGGGCCTGCTCGATCTGGGCAGGGTTCACCACAGTCCATCTGGAGGGCGTTGTAGTTGTTGTCTACCAGCACGTTCGATGATTTCAGCTGGCCGTGGGGGATGTCGAGGTTCGGCAGCTCTGCGTAGAGGTAAGCCAGCTCCTTGCCTACTCCTTTGATGATTTTTAACCGGCTAGCCCAGCTGAACGACTTCGGCCAATCCTCTGGATGTTTTCCTAAACAAATTAATAATAACAAATGCTTTAATTCATAGAGAGAGGGAGGGAGTAGTGTAAGTATAGGATATCATCGTCGTGAAGGTGCGCTTGGCCAAGCTGTTGTTGGAGATGAAATTGAAAACAAGTAGCTTCTCTTGTTTGCGATAGAGATAGGCTACTAGAGGGGGCAGATTGTTATTCATTTGCTTGAATCTCTTCACCACCAGCGCCTCCCCGTCCACCAGCACGGCCTTGTAGGAAGCCCCGAAGTTCCCGCACCCCAACACTTCCGCGGATGTCGTCCTTCACGAACGACAGCTTACCTGTCTGCTGCTGCACTGGTGGCGAACTCCTCATCATCACCTTCACCGGTACAGTTATAGGGGGACGACATTTCTGATTACGCTGCTCCGGGTCTGCGTGCGCCAGCACAGCATAAGAAGCAGTAGAATGAGGAACAAAGCCAGCACCACAGTCAGTACCATGAGCACTATCCTTGCAGGAGATGGTTTTCTTCGCCTTGCGGGTCCAGGTCCAGCAGCAGCAGCTCCTGATGGGGGAGCATGAAGAAGTGGTTCCAAGTCCAGTGGGGGTTTCAGGGGGTCCCACACAACGGCTTGTTGCCTCCAAAGGAGGAGGGATCCATCCGGAGGAGAGTGGGTGGGATTGGACCCTGCAGCTGATTGTTGGATACGTTGAAGACCTTGATGTTGGCGGAGTTGGCACGGGCGGGTATGGCGCCGGAGAATTGGTTGTTGTCGAGGCCAAGCTCGGATACAGTAGGGGAGGAGGCTAGGGATGCAGGGATGGGGCCGGTGAATTTATTGTTGGAGAGGTAGACCTAGTTGAGGGATGGCATGTCAGTGAAGCATTGTTGGGGATGTGGCCGGAGAAGCGGTTGCCGTCGAGATAGAGCGACTTGAGCGTCTTGAGTTTGCGCCAGTCAGGGCGTCCACGTCGATCTGCCCCTTGCAGCCCCCACATGTAGTCGTTGAAGCAGAGCACCCCCGCCCAGTTGCCCGTATTCCACGAGCACGGCGGGGTCCACGGCTCCCAATTGGCCAACACTGGATTTGTGTTGGCGAGGGTCGTCTTGAATTTCAGGAGACCCTCCGATGCGTTTTCTTGCGGCTACCCCGAAACCTCCGATACCAACACCACCATCATCGTCACTGTCATTTTCATTAACGAGGACGGATGCATCACACAATGTGGCATTATTAGTATTGGTTCTTGGTCTGGGGCAATTAATTGGAAAATTATGCATTTGTAATAGTAATGTAGGTTCAACCTGTACAAGGCATGCATGCAATTTCTTGGTTATGGATTTGGAAAAAGGAGGTGATGTGGGAAGTGGGATCTGAGACACGGGAAGCCGATTTGGGAGGAGATAGAATAGCTCCATCCTTAAATTTTGTTGCTACAATTAGATGAGACATCACTAAGTATAGACATTTACTATTTACACTCTTGATAAGTCCATGACAAAGCAAGAATCAGTCACAAAAAGTTCATTCAACTGACCAACAATAGAAGCTATCTAGGTATATAACTTATAGGAACGTATAAAATATATTCTTGTGTTTCAGTTTTCATATAGCACACATAAACAACATAGGGTTCTCTTGTCAACAGGTAAAATAAAAAAAAAGTTACTATCATTTACTAGTAAAATGTAATATTAGATTTATTTTAATATAGATCATACTTCAATCCCTTTTTTACAGACACCCATCATAACTCATTCAAATGGTAGATATTTGCAAGACTGCAATGCACAACTCTGTGGCCCCATCCATTCATTAATAGAATCCGATAAAATTTTGTAATATTAATTATCAACTCATGCATTTTCGTCTTGTAATCTGAAATCTAAATTTAAATGTGGTTCATCTCTATTTTAAATGTTGGATTTACCTATTTGTAATTTACCTAACTGTACCCATGCTTTGTACAGGCTTTGCAGAGAGCCCATCATCCATCAACACTTTGCAGACATCTATCCACTATCAAATTAATGGAGTCACTTTGCAAACACTTATCTACCATCTTTCAATTTCAAAATTGGCCAAAAAATCACCACCATCCATTCGGATTTTCCTTGAAATCTATATCATCCAACCCACATCTTATCTGGATCATCTTTGCCTCTATATATGGCCTATTTCCAACATAACACACACAACGCTCTTTTGCATCTCAATTATTCTCTCTAAAATTACATGGCTTCATCTCGAAATCTCAATTACATAATTGATGAAGATAAACATCTTTGTTACTTGGAAATATCCCAAGATCCAGTAACGAGAATATACCAAAAATCTACTCAATTGTGGATTCGTATTACGGAGCTCTATAACTTTGAAAAACCTTCTTCAAATATGACTAACCGAAGCTCTAGATCACTTGAAACTCGCATGCATTCAATTACAAGTTCTATTAAATATTCCAAAGCTTGTGTGCAGCATATGAATATCTCAATCCAAGAGGAACTTTTGAACAATATATTATAAGGGCGAGTCATTTATTTGGTTTGATTTTGTTATTTCTTTTTACTAAGTATAACACGTTTTATGAATTATGCAGGTTACTCGTGCAAAAGAAATGATGGTGGACGATGATAAATATCCAAAAGGATTTAAGTTCGAGCATGCGCGATCTATTATGAAAGATTCTGCAAAGTTTGATTTCAATCTACAGAGCTCTCGAAAACAAAGGTTTTCATTCCGGTCAGAAACTCCATCGAAATCTCCTATCTCACCAGATGGATTGCCTTCTTCCTTTAATTTCAATTTAGGTGATGGTAGTGGCAGTGGTTCTGGAACATCATGACGTCATCCAGATGGTGTTAACAAAACAAAAAATAAATGGAAAAATCATAATGATGTGTTAGGTGTTTTGAAAGCAATCGAACAAGGAAATAAGAAAATTGAGAATTAATGGAGAACTCCTCCATAAGAAGAGAGAATCTTTTGCTATTACAAATAAAGAAGATTGAAGTAAAGAACAAAGCTACTGAAGCAAAGAGTATTGCTTTTCAAATGTGGGAATCAGATAATAAGATTTTAATGATAGAAACCGCAGTATTTCTGATCCCATTTGGCGAGATTACTTCAAGAATGAACAAGAAAAAATCATTTTCAAAAGATAAGTACACATAAGACTTGGAGGTGATTTTCTAGATCTTGGAGGATCTGAAAGTGATGTTGGCGGATTCGGAAATGACTTTGGAGGCTCGGTTAGCGATTTTGGAAGTTACTAAATCTCTTTATTTCCTTAATTTAGTGCTATCGTATATTTATATTAGTGTAATTTTAATATTATTATCTAATTTATATAACTTTTGTTAAATTTTTATGTTCTTACATTATTAAATTTGTATTTTAATATAATAATAATTAATAAACTTAAAATAAATTAAAATATAAATTATATTGATTGAATATGCCATTAATTAAATATAATAATAATTAATAAACCTAATATAAATCATATTAATTGAATATGTCATTAATCTAAAAAGAATAATTAAAAAGAAAAAAAAACTACCGTGTGTGAATAGTCCGTGTGGAAAAGGCGAAACGCCTAAATGGCTTGAAGTGCCGAATGCTGTTGGAGACAATTGGGCCGACAATCAAATGTCTCACGCCACAATAACACTCCCTTTGGACATGCTCTTATACTTAGCTTGCCTTTTTATTTTCATGATTATCAATGCACAAAGACTTCATATCTCCCCTTCTTTTTCTTTAATTTGGTGTTAGTGTGAGGTAATTAAGAGCTAGCATAGAATGATACAATTATAATGTGAAGTGGCAGCAAAGGCGGAACCAGGATTTATAGTTGGGGGGCGAAATTTATTGGGTTTTAGACAAACTATAGCGTAACAATTAGTATAAGGAAGTCAAAAATACTTATAATTTATAAAAATGACAAAAATAACGAGTCTAAAATGACAAAACAAAAAATAATGAGCCTTAATCTCTCTACGTGCTAATTTTATCAATGAGTAGGCTTATAATTTTAGGGAACCTCATATCTCCCCTTCTTTTTCTTTAATTTGGTGTGAGTGTGAGGTAATTAAGAGCTAGCAGAGAGTGGTACAATTATAATGTGAAGTGGCAGCAGGGGCGAAACCTAGATTTATAGTTGGAGGGCAAAATTTATTAGGGGTTTTAGACAAACTATAGCGTGACAATGAGTATAAGGAAGTCAAAAGTACTTATAATTTGTAAAAATGACAAAATAACGAGTCTAAAACTAGAAAACAAAAAATAATGAGCCATAATCTCTCGATGTGCTAATTTTATCAATAAATAGGCTTATAGTTTTAGGGAATAAAATTTTTGAGTTTGGGCCAAGAAGCACATTATTAAAAAAGTTTTGGGTTAAAATTGTATTATGGAAAAATTGAAGGGGGGCGGGGGGGGCACCACGTGCCCCCTAAATCCGTCAGTGGCAGAGGACCATATATATCTTCTACTTACAGTAATTATATGCACAATATAAATGATAAATCCCTCAACATACATATTTAATCATGGTTTAGGATTTATTGTTAGAAATTGATTTTGACCAATTGATAATTTAGTGTTGTCGTGATTAGGGTTGTTATCGAACCGGGTCGAGCCAAGCTTTGTACAGGCTCGGCTCGATTAGTCCATTTTTGCTCAGGCTCGAGCTCGGACTCGAGCTCGATACGAGCTTTATATTCGGGTTCGAGCTCGGCTCGATAAAAAATCATGGTATTCGAGCTCGATTCGAAAGCTCGATAAAATTAAGAAAATACTCCCTCCGTCCCATTCGACTTGTCTAGTTTTCCTTTTTGGGTTGTCCCGCTCGACTTGTCTAGTTTCCAAAAAAAGAAGCCTAATCATTACACAACCTACCACTTTTTCTTTGTGGGTCTACCTCTTTACACACAATCACACACTCATCTACACACAACCACCCACTCTTCTTAATCTCCGTGCCCAAAAGAAACAAGACAAGTGGAATGGGACGGAGGGAGTAATATTTTTTTAATTTTTTAATTCAGGATCGAAAGCTCGAATTCGGTACCGAAAACTCGAATTCGATACCCAAAATCTAAAGTAATTTAATCGAGTCGGGCTCGCGAGCTTTTGAACCGAATATTGTAATATTCGAATTCGGCTCGATTAATTATCGAATATCAATATGAGGCTCGAGTTCGAGCTCGATATTATCAAATTCAAGCCCAGCCTTATCGAGCTCGAGCCCGAGCTATTCGATAAAAGCTCGATTCGATAACAGCCCTAGTCGTGATTAAATTATTGTGACCAAGTATTTAATCATGTTGTGATTATATCGCAAGTTATTAATCTACTTGAATCGAAGATTTGTAGTTCATTTGTTCTCAAAACTAAATTTCGATAAGTGAGAAATGTGCGTATTAAATTGGTCACATGAACTGGCGTCTCTGGAATTGGATGCAAGAGCTACCAACCAGCTCGGACCTGGTTTGTGGGCTGATTGTTCACATGAAAGGGCGTCTCTAGGCAAGTGGACTCGTGTTATTTAGATCTTGGTTTGTAGGTTGATTGTTGGCAAGACTGACTAAAGCTGCTGACACCTGACAGGCTTAACTAAGGCTTTTAGGCTCAGTGGATTGGACTTATTGGTAAGAAGTAAAGTTATAAATGGTCTGTATAGCTGTTGAGCTGCCCTGCAAATTTTTGGTACATTAAATGATTTGATGACCTAGAAGCATTTAAGAAGTACTTGAAATGTCTCAAGTAATGACTCTTAATGAGCAAGTAGTGAAGATATTTTTTAATGTTCATAATCCCTTGACATGGTGGGTAATTTACATATAGAGGTATTTGCATGCATTTCACACACAAGATAAAAATATTATAAATTCATCTAGGACGAAAATCATAAAACAATTCACTTCATCTAAAACTAATTTGAATTTGTCTTCTATTCCATTTGGGACTATTCCATGGAATGTGTCATCTAAATTAATTTATTGTGTGACTCACCCCTTTATATAATTTTACATTCAATTTTTAATTCTCTTTAATAATCGTGCCAAAAGAAAAGATACACATTATGAGAGGGAGAGAATATTAAATATGATTAAATAATGCAGACAATAAATAATGGTAAATTCTCGTCAACATAAAAAATGAGTGTTTATGTTGAACAACCTAGATAATATTCCCAAAGGAAAGGGCCCAACAAGCGCTCAATAAACCTTTTAAGCTGATTATGGGTGGTCAAAATTTTGAAAATATATTGAGGAAAAAATAAAATAACTTCCTAATGCCAAGAAGCGTTACAAGGTATTTTAATAAAAAAAATAGTTCACATGATAGTAAACCTTATTACTTCATGCGTGTTATTTTTCTATGCTTTCGAGTGTGTGCTTCTTTTTGTCCTTGTGTGGATGGAAACTCTGAGTTTTACCTAAATTGGATCATGTGCGTATTAAAGGTAGCGATTGCGAAAATCTTAAATATATATATATATATATATATGTATATACAGGGGCGGATCCAAGGGGGGGCGGGTGGGTGCGACCAGCCTCCCGAATTTTTGTGCAATACTACGAGTTATCTTTTATTTCTAGTAATTTTTATACTTGTTACAATTAAATTTCCGAAATCCCCCCCCTCCCGCCCCCCGAAATTTTTAAATTTGTTATCCTAACTTTGAAAAATTTTAAAAAACGTATATTAAGTGTCACATATTTTAGTGGAGGTGTAGATTTTGAGTTTTGGATATCTAGTTTGGTAGAGTCAACTTATATAACTTGATGCAATTAATATGCTATGTTGTTTGTTTAATGCAATTAATATACTATGTTTGTGTTTTCTTTTTTCATGTACTTACTGATATAAAATTAAGAACATTTGAAGTATAATAAACTATCGTTTAAATACTTATTAATTCCTCAGTTAGATATTGTTATTCTTCATAATTTCTTCTAACTAAATTTAAAATGATGTCAAAATAGGATTGTGTACTATATTTTTCGAATAAATATAAAAAAATATATGAGTTATTCATGAAAGAAGAATATAATCCTTAAATAAGCCATAAAGAATAAGTATAATTAGATTTCAGTAGAAAAATATGCTAAAATCCTAAAATTAGAGCCCCAATAAATTTCGTCCCCCTAACCGAAAATCTTAGATCCGCCCCTGTGTATATAAACACTCACTCAGAAAAAAAAATTAGATTAAGTATGTGCAACATACTTCATACTTAATCTATAAAGATGTTGATTAAATTGAATTTGCAATTTTTGGTCACAAGACAATTTATTCTACCATTATATAATATCTAAGGAGATTTTAGAGCGTGTTTTTAGCATAGTTGACAAGAAACTGTTATAAAAATAAACCAATGTAGTCTCATGTTTTCTTGTAAAATGAAAATTTACAAGCCTTAATGTATTTTATAGGAATTTTCAATCTTACATGTATTTTATAGGAATTCATTCATAAAAATAAATTACAGTTAAATTTCGATAAAATATTATTTGATAGAGTAATAATTTTGCTAGATAATAATTTCTTTATGTCCCAATATGAGTCAATGCACTAAAATAATGTTCGATAAAGTAATAACCTTATTAAATATATATTTTTTTCGGTACTAATGTTATTACTTTATCGAGATTTAATTGTAATGCAGTTTCATGTTTTCCTATAAGGCTATTTGCTATTAAAAAAAAGAACCTAAAGTCTGTAATTAATACGAGTAAAATTGTACCAAATACTTGTATCGTGTTTTTATTTATTTATTTTCCATTTTTCACAAAAACAAAAATTCGGTAATACGAATAAAATTTCACGTGTCATAATATACGTAAATCATAACATGAGTATCGATGATCATTGTGTTGCTAATTGAACTACGGTCTGTTACAATTTTTAAAAAAAAATTGATAAAAATTGTGTATGTAATTTTATTAATATCAACTATTTCAAAAACCAAATTTTGCTAAAACAAACCATACAACTCGTAATTTAATTGCTAGAAATTAAAGTAAAATTTGGTAAAACAAACCAGACAAAGACAAATTGTTATTAATTTTTCTTTCAGCTTGATAGTTAATTTGTTCTATCCCTGTATGTATGGAGAGATGACACAATGAATGTACCGGCTAATCCAGCTACATACATTTTGAAATACACAACAAACAATTCTAACTAACTAGGAACAACAATTTAGTTACATCAGTTAGTAATGTGTGTGAAAGTAAATTTAGTTTCTCTCATGCACAAAAATTCAGGTGTTTTTTACATCAGAGATTTTATATAAGTTGGGTTAATAGATCAACGAATTTGAATTTATGAGCTTGATTAAAGTGTTAAGGCAACGGCTTTAAACCCATTGTTATAATTACTTATATAATTTAAGGATTTATATATTTTATTATTGTTTTTTGCATTAAAAGTATGACGATATAACTTTGTCTAGTGATAGTAATATTTATCTTTTATGAAATATCAGTATTTAAAAAAACACTAACATATAACTTTTCACGAGGCCAACTACTTCATGAATATTTTCTAGTCAAAATATATTTATATATTTTTCTTTAAGCTTTCGAAAAATTTAAATTATTCATGAATCTTACATAAGGTCAATCTTATGAGAGTAAAACTGTATATTATGTGATTTTCATGTTTTAATACAAAATTAAAATTTACTCAATACATACATAAATAGGGTGTGTAAATTTCCTTTACATGTAGAAAGTATATTCAATCTTCCCGATTTTTACTTTTTACCACAATCATAACAAAAATCATTTAATCCTTCAAGTAGTTCATGTATGATTTAATTTTTTTTACCAGTCATTTAATATGAGTATATTTTATAGGTACTAAGGTGTGTTTACAAGATTTTATTTTAAATATTTATATGATTTTTGATCATGTAAATAGATTTTTTAGTTTGTCATTTTTCTATCTTAGTTTCTTTAAATTATAAGTACTTATTGAGATTTTTTTTGGTGCGCCTTAAAGTACCATAGTTTTCGAGTTACCATTTTCTTAATATTAATGTCAAAATTCCTTTAATTTTACTTAAAATAATTCTTTTTAATTCAAATAAAAATAGTTATAATAAATATTTTCAAAACAATGATGGATGAGTATGGTGAAAGGTAATGGAATACACGACGACTAAATATGCACGAGAGACTTGGTTCAAAAAAAATCAAAGCTTTTTCGTAGATAATTTATCTTGAATTTATATTAATTAAATATTGGAAGCACCATCTACTGATCTACTCTCTTTAGAGTCAAATTACCCAACTCTCTCTCTCTCTCTCTCTCTCTCTCTCTCATTCATTTCCTCCCGATCCACTCTTCGTCAAAATTGGCAAAATCTCTCTCATTCCTTTCTTCCCGATCCACTCTTCCGCTTCCATTTGCCCAATTATCTCTCAATCTCTCTCTCCTTCTCTCTCTCTCCTTCTCTCTCTCTCACACACATATACACGCACAATTTAAATGAAACAATCCATAAGCAGAACTCTCGTCTGCTTATCACTATGTATCCCTCTACTCTTCGGCTCACTGCTGCTCGCCGGAACCCTCGATTACAAATCTCAATTCCTCAACTTCATCCCCCAGCTCAGCAATGCCGCGGCGTGCCTCACTGGATCGCCGCCCCTCCGAGTTTACATGTACGATCTCCCACCGCGTTTCAACGTTGGATTGATGGACACCAACTTCCCCGACGCCACTCCGGTGACGGCGCAGAACATCCCCTCCTGGAGGTGGAATGACGGCCTCCGGAAGCAGCACAGTGTGGAGTACTGGATGATGGCGTCGCTTCTCTACGACGGGAATGATGAATCCGCCTCGACGCAGGAGGCCGTTCGGGTTTCGGATCCGGATTCGGCTGACGTGTTCTTTGTGCCGTTTTTTTCGTCTCTCAGTTTCAATGTTCATGTTAAGAATATGGCGGATACCGATACCGTTGATGAGAAGTTGCAGGTGCGTTTTCTGTTCTGTTCTGTTCTTATTAAGCAAAAATGTTGGTTACATCTTTGTTTTGCTGCCGATTGAATCATTTAGTGACGAATATTTTGTAGTTAGTGCTTGAATAGTGTTAAGCTTATATCAGTGGTTTGTAGACTCGAATAATTTTACTTTTTATCATTGTTTGGAGGCTTCAATTAGTTCTTTAAAATTTCGGATGAACTAATCAGATCAATCTGTGAATGGCACATTGTTTCATTGTTTAGGGCATTTTCACTCTGTAATTTACTGGTTTGTATTAGCTCAATATGGAGCATCATCGACCAGCAAATTCATGGCTCTTTTTCATAATTTTTAGATGTTCAAATTAAACACTCAGTTCTCTGGTAATGGTTCATATTGTGTCAACTAAATGTTCCGTAGGAATCTAATTAATGCGAACTACATTGATCTGTATTTGAATAATGTCTACATAGAGGAGGTTGTCTTCAATGTTGAAGTTCTAAATTATTGGGTCTGTTAGATGCTAAAGGAATTTTATATGCAGATTTTTTTTTGCCTGACATTGTGTTTCAAGATTAGATACTGCGGAGTACATAATTCAAGATTGAGTTAGCTTTCCATAAGAGTTGTTTTTTTTCTTGACATTGCCATTTTTAATAAGCATCTGTGCTTCACAGTTGATTTTGATGCCCTAGCTAAAACCTAATTAGAGTTTCTCTTGGATCAATTGATCTGCTTGATCGTTTCCTTTCGTTTGATTTGCTAAAACTCTTCGCTATCGGGTAAAAGATGTTTCTTCTTTGCATTTATTGCGAGTCTTTCTCAACCAATATTGGAGTCTTATTACTCCAAAGAAAGTCAGCTCCTCTTTGTTAAAAAGAAATCAAAGATTGCATGTGAATTTTATAATACCTGCACTGTTTCTTGCTGTCTTTAAGCACTGAATCGATATGAGAACAAACGTTAGTTGTGTAGCAATAGCTTTTCTCGGAATAGTTGGCAAAGTAAATGAAATCTTCAGAACGAACTGAGTAAAGATAATTTTAAATTGTGAAATGCGTTGCTCAGTCGCCCAGCAGTGGACCATATTATGGCCTGATTTCGCTTGGCGTTTTATCTCTAGCTTGTGGAGTCCTCCTTACCTTAGCTTATATTCTGTCGCATCTGTGTAATGCAATTTTTCTTTCCGTACCATCCTTGTCTCTGCAATGAATTAATGACATTGGAAATGTACAGAGAATATGTGAGCAAGAAGTTAACCTCAAGCTATGTGGAAAGTGCACTCAAGAAGCATTTCATGACTTGTCACTTCAGTTCATCTTCATCTATATTTTATTTGATAAACGAGAGAAATAAATACATTATTTTTCTTTGTGGCTGACAACTCAACTCTTCTTCTCATTATGTAAAGCTGATGAAGTTACTTCTAATTGTAGCTGGAGATGGTAAATATATTAAGAGCATCAGATTACTGGAAGAGGTCTAATGGACGAGACCATGTGATCCCAATTCATCATCCAAATGCTTTCAGGCACTACCGTGATCAGATCAATGCTTCCTTATTCATAGTTGCTGACTTTGGCCGCATAATGGACATTTCTACTCTGGCGAAAGATGTTGTTGCGCCTTACCCACACATGGTAGAATCATATAGTAGTGAAGACAATCAGGATCCATACAAGTCCCGCAAAACACTTCTTTTCTTCCGTGGGAGGACCCATAGAAAAGATGTATGCAATTCAAACAGTCTTTTGTCATGTTTTTTTTGTGATATAATCATCCAACACATGTTACAGACAAGGTAATATGGCAGGAAGGAATAATTCGTGCTCAACTACACAAGATATTGAATGGAACGAAAGATGTTATTTATGACGATGCTCATGCATCAGAAGAAGGCTTCAGAACTGTAAGTCTTGTCTGTTACCTTTGTCCCAGAGAAAGTTGTTAGTGACAGTTTACTAATTGTATTAGTTGAAGAAGATAGTAAGGTGAAATTGCTATTCCATAATGACACGATTTTTTCCTTTCTGTAGTCTGGGTTGAACCATTTACATTTTCCATTTTCCATTTACAGGTTTTCAGTTCTATTTTATGCATGAAACTCAGCTTTTTGCCTTTATACATCTCCTTTTCTTTTGCTCTTTTACTATCAATTTTAGAGGCTATCTGTTACTTCTTCTTAATAAATCTTTGCTTGTCGAAGGTGAAGTTTGGAATAGAACAATTCGTTAATAAATGTGCCTGAGATTTTGCTGCACAGTGAGTTCAAATGGAGGAATTTTGATATTGTTCTCTCGACAGATTCTTTCTTTATAGAGTTTCTTGCTAGCTTATATGGCTGGAGTTTCATATCAATGTTCAATTTAGTTCTATATCTGTCTGACACTTCATCTTTCTCTTGGTAAAACCAGTCTGCCGAACAAATGCGTTCTTCAAAGTTCTGTCTCCATCCTGCGGGCGATACACCATCTTCATGCCGTCTATTTGATGCTATTGTGAGCCACTGTATTCCTGTTATCGTGAGTGACAGAATTGAGCTACCTTTCGAAAGTGAAATAGACTACAAGGAGTTCTCCATTTTCTTCTCGGTTAATGAAGTGCTTAAACCTGGTTACTTGGTCAAAGAGCTGAGGAGTGTTTCAAAAGAGAAATGGATGAACATGTGGTTAAAACTCAAAAGCATTTCACACCACTTTGAATTCCAGTATCCTCCCAAGAACGAAGATGCGGTCAATATGATTTGGAGACAGGTGAAGCAGAAGGTTCCTTCAGTTAAACTTGCTGTACACCGGAGTAGGAGACTGAAAATACCAGATTGGTGGAGATAACTATCCGGAACCTTGCTTTTGTATCTTGTAAGTTCATATTCATTCTTTTGCCTCCGGGATGTAATAAGGCGTTACTGATTTACCCGGCCTTCATTGGAAACACCGGAGTTGTGCAGTCGATAATGGGCCCCTTGGCGAAGCTGTTTGTTCAAATATTGAAGGTATGCATTTGTTGGAGAGGAGGCAGAAGAAGTGTTTTAACTGGAGGCTGTACAAATACTGATTTCCATGTGATAGCATTAAGCTAGGTATTTACCAAGGTTAAATGGTGTCTCTTGCTCTGACTAGCAACTTACTTTGTAGTTAGTTCTTGATTTTACTGCTTTACTGCTGTCAAATTTTACAGTTACGATTCTGGTAGTCATCAGAATAGTTATGGGGTTAAATATGGAGATTGTGGTGTAAAGAAGATTCAAGGCTATCAACTAAAGAAGAATTGAGCACCAGAATGAATCTAAAACTTGGCAATATGCCCAAGCAACAGTTATTATATGATACTGCCTCCATATCATGAGACTTGTCTTGTGTCTTTTCGGTACAGAAATCAAGATGAGTGGTTGATTTTGTGTAGATAGGTGGGTCCCGTATCGAAAATATGAGAATTTGTGTAGTAATTATTTTTTATTTAAAGAAACATAACAAGTCAAGCAAGACAATCCAAAAAATAAAATAAGACAAGTCAAATATGACGGAGGGAATTAAAAATTTTCAGTACAAATATATCTTTGCAAGTTATTATGTAGAAATTTAACCTCATGCAGAGTTCGAATTATGTTTGTAAATCACACAAAAGTAGGATAAACATAATGACCGATTAAAAAATTTACAAATTTATATGCATTTATACAGTACAAATAAAACATTAAGTTGCATGAGAATGAATCATGTAGGAAGACTCTTAAAATAGAAGAAAAAAAAAAGTGAAACGTAATATGCAATCTTGATCTTATCATTCGACCAATACCCTACGTTGCATAGTTTTATTACGTTTTGTTTAGGTAAATACCGATTGGTCCAGGCAGAGAAGCATACAAGACAGAGCTGCCATTGGACTGATTTATAATTAAATAAACTGAACTTGGTCTTTGTCTTAGCAATGGTTCCGACAACTCAATTACGTACTACCTAGTAGTTGCGGGCACGTCGGTTTTTTTTTCATCTTTCACAAACTCCATTGAATAAATATTATTTGGAGAATTTTTTTCTATTTTTTATTTGAGGAAAATATATAGTTAATATCCGAGGTGCCACATATAATAACTCTAATTATGTATAATAACTTGCAAATGATACGCAAAAAATAAACCGCACTATATTGTACTCCCTCCGCCCCGCCCGACATGGCTTCTTTCCTCTTTTTCTTTGTCCCACTTGACTTGGCCACTAACTAAAATAATACTCTAATAAATTCTAATGTGTCCCACCACTTTATACCACTTTACACACAACTACCCACTTTCTTAATAATCGTGCCCAAAGCCTATTAAGCCATGTCGGGCGGGACGGAGGGAGTATTAATTATGTGTGAATAGGCTAAGGGGGTGTTTGCAAGAGCTTAAATTATTCAACTTATAACTTAATTTAAGGAAAAACTTGTTTTTGAGTGTTTTCAACAACTTAAATTCGAGAAAATTCTCTACATTTAAGTCAAATAAGTTGAAGTTGGTTAAGTTGGTTTTTACCAACTTCTCCACCTTAATGACATATTTGTAATTTCGGATAAGCTGTGATTTGACATTTTACTTATAAATCACAAAATAAGCTATTACAGTATAAATGTTTGCAAACACTCTTTTTTCAACTTTTTCTGCTTTTAAGCAGTTTTTGCAAACACACCCCAAATTCTCTAATAAACTACTTTTTCCAACTTCTCCTTAATTTAAACACTTAAAAAAAGCTTAAGTTGTTGCAAACACCCCCTTAATATATAATAAATTATATGTACATTAAGTCATAATTGTTAAGATTCCAATTGTCTCGAGGACACCTAATTTGCACGACCGTCAACCCATATTATTATATATAAATTTGATTTTAGTAGTACTGCAAAACCACCTACCCCACGTTCATCTTTATACGGTATTACTTTTTTCCTCGAAAGATAATCATTCTCCACCAAATTGTTCGTTTCTGATTCTTCAGTTAAATACAAAAACAAACTAATTTAATTTCCCTGTTAATCAAATCAACTGCTTAATTTATAATACTCCCTCCGATCCATAAAAAGTGTCTTATTTCTACGGGGCACGGAGATTAAGAAACTTGTATCATGTGGTGTATATTGTTCGACTTTTGGGTTGTTAATTTTGGTCCACAGATTCATTGTTTTTTTTAGAAACATGACACTTTCTATGAAACGGCCCAAAAAGGAAAATAAAATGCTTTTTATGGGACGAAGAGAATATTTTTTTTAACCTTTCTTTGAGCAATTTTTTTTCTGCATATAACGAAGCCCGACGTAGTGAGATTGTGAGTAAATACTAATCTTTGTAATATTGAACTCGTAACTCGTAAGCTCTTAGTAACTGCATTCCATATGAAATCCAATTTAATTTGTAGAAGATTTTTGAAATTCAAGCATTATGTTACATTATCTTTTCTACTCCCTCTATTCATACTATCATCTAGAGTTTCATTACGAAGTTTAAGAAAAATGATTTTTGTGTGTAAATGATGTAGGTCCATGTGACTTTTTGTGATTTATAATATTACTTTATTTTTTTTATGGAAAGAAAACAATATCAGTGAGATAATTCGATATAGTATACACGACAGTTTGAATGAGACATAGTGGTATATTTATTTCATAAACTATATATGTATTTTATATAGATATTGTACAATAGGCAATTAGTTGTTTGTGTTTGATTACCTCGACTAAACTCGTTTTAGAGTCATAAACTTGTATTAATTCTTAATAGCAAGTGAATCAATGTTGAGTTTATTTATACGTTTTTTTCGCCCACGTAGGACTTCCACCTTTACAAAAAAGTAATGACTAATGATTATTAGATTAAATAAACAGGCGCCAACTAGGGTTCTTAAGAGATTAAAAATAAAGTCAAATCGATTATCAGAATTTAAAAATTTTAGTGGGTATCGAACTAACCGAATGCAACGCATGTTTTGTAATTTTTATTTGTAGATATTTGTGTGGTGATACTATTAATACTTTTAATTCATGTCCTCTTCCACCAACCCACCTATGGAATTGAGAATGAAATATTTTTGCTTACAAAATTTATTTTATTTTTAATTTTGAGAATGAAAAAAGGGGGTTTGAAGTAATATATATTTTGTATTCGAACGCGGTGGATTGGAACCGATGTCTGATGTCTCGTATTTGTGTATAAATTTAAAATACCCAAACCTTTGTCCGAAACATATTACGAGTGTCGTTTTAATAGTTACTTGTAAATTTATAATTTTAGATAAGTCTTGAACTCATAAAATAAATGTAATGAGGCCTTATTTATTCCAATGCATTAATTTAATGTAGTGAATCTCATATTGGTGAAATCCTATCATTCCTTTTAAAAATACCTAAAAATACATTATAACTTCCTTGTGGAAGTAGTGCCTCAACGAACAAACCTTAACGAGATTTGGCGGATAGATTGTCACAGTCCAAATTAAAAAAGTAATACGACCGAATATTTAAGAATCTCCTAAATTCCCTACGATTTCATGGTAGATAACAACCAACAACGACTAATAAAATATTAAGAATTTTAAAAAACTCCAAATTCAAATAAAAATAAAACAATATTATTCAGTCATCATTTTTATAGAATTATTTTGGTTCTATTCAACAAGAAGATTAAAATGAGTGGTTGGTTGTTTGTAGATATATAAATCCCACAAAGAAAAATAATTGTTTGTGTAGTAATTATTTCCATTTTAAGAAATAGAAAAAATCAAGCGGAACAATCCAAAAAATTCAATAGGATAAGTCAAGTGGAACCGAATGATTAGTAAAACTTCAAATCTATAGTTAAATCTAGGCAAAATGGGACAAATGGTCCCCAGTGTTTGCTAATTTTGATGAATTGGTCCTTAATTTTTTTTTAGTTTATTGGTCTCCAATGTTTGCTAATTTGAATAAATTAGTCATTCTGTTAAATTTAAAGTTAGTCAACTGTTAGTTTCAGGGACCAATTCTTTCAATTTTTAAATTAAATCTTAACTTTTTTTTTTGCAAATATTTTTTTAAATTATTATTTTTTCAAATAATTTTTTAATTAATTTATTTTCCCAAATAAAACTTTTGGTAAGAAAAACATTTAATTAAAAAACTTTAAAAAAATTAATTAAATCTAGATTAACTAATAATAGTTTTAGGAACCAATTCATCCAAATATTAAATTAATTTTTTAGTACGAAAAAATTTAATTAAAAATAAAAAAATAATTAAATTCCCTCTCTGCCACCCTATTAAAAGGCCATGTCCGCCACTGCAACAACAAACTCCATAAGCTCGCCACCCTCGTCTAGACCACCCTCTTCCAATTCTCCGCCTACGTCATCCTCCATATCCTCCGGCTACCTCTCTCACTTCCAAGTTGTCCGGCTGCACCACTCCGGTGACATTTCCGACCTCGAAGAACACAACATCTTCCCAAACTATTGCGTCGATCCGCTCCCCTCCACGCAAAATTATTAGTTAATCTAGATTTAGATACTTTTTAATTTTTAATTAAAAAAATTTTAAGTTTATTTTTCTTATTTAATAATTTGATGAATTGGTTCCTAAAATTATTCTTAATTAATTTTTTTATCTTTAATTAATTTTTTATTTAAATTTTTTAACTATTTTTTTTCTTACCAAAAATTTTATTTTGAAAAATAAATCAATTAAAAAAAATATTTGAAAAAGATTATAATTTAAAAAAATATTTGAAAAATGGTTAAGATTTAATTTAAAAATTGGATGAATTGGTCCCTAAAACTTTTTATTTCGTAAATGCTCATTTAACTAACAGTTAACTAACTTAAAATTTAATAGAATAAATAATTTATCCAAATTAGCAAACATTGAGGACCAATAAACTAAAAAAAAATTAAGGACCAATTTATCCAAACATTGGAAACCATTTATGTTAATTTATCTTAAATCTACTCATTGCACATTTAAGAATTAAGAGTATATATCTGCACCTGCTAAATTCGCCCATACATATAATACGCTTGACGAACGATCACAATATTATTACACCCTTTGAATGGCCTCGTTAATTTGTTGTCCTTACATGCATCTTATAATAAAAATCACTTTATTTTAATTAATTATTTATCTATTTTATTTAGAACCGCTTACATTTCACCAAATTCTTGAAATCAACTAATTGCAAGGTGGTGCTGGTTGGCCGGAAAAACCTCCGTGACTAATTACCAGCACCCTCACCAAAAGTCTACTACAAAAATCAATTAAATTAAACTATGGAATAAAACATTATATTAATTAGTTAGTTGGATGTGACATATTTTTCCAACAAGCTTAATTTCACGCGTTGTAGGACCTTTATAAATACCTTCTTCTTCCTCACGAGGAAAAAATATATCATCAGACTGCAGTTACAGTTATTCCATTTCATTCAATTTCCTCTCTCTTGATTTGTCCTTAACAATGAAGGACAAGTTCTATGGCTCCATTCTTCAGAGTGATGCCCTCGCTAAGGTTATATTTCTCTCTCATCACTACTTTTAATCTAATTAATTATGCAATAACTGATTTTTATTTATTTTTTAATTAATTATGGTGCAGTATATTCTGGAAACAAGTGCGTACCCCAGAGAACATGAACAGCTTAAAGAGATCAGGAAGGCTACCGTTGAAAAGTATCAATATTGGTATGAATATTATTGTCTATTACAGTTAAACCTTGATAGTAATATTCAAAAATGTAATTATCTCACTTAGTTAATAATTTCTTCGTGTTCCGACATGGATCAATACACTAAAATCATGTTCAATAAAGTAATAACTTCAATAAATGAATTTTTATTCTGGGTTCCAAGGTTATTCTATAAGTAGATAATTGAAAAAAAGATATAAAAATGAACGAAGATGAAGAAAAAGGTGAAAAATGAATTAGCATTTCATTTATTTTTTTAATTTGATCAGGAGTTTGATGAATGTGCCTGCCGATGAGGGACTATTTATCTCTATGCTGTTGAAAATCATGAACGCGAAGAAGACGATAGAAGTTGGAGTGTTCACCGGTTACTCACTTCTGTCAACGGCTCTCGCTCTTCCCGACGACGGCAAAGTAAGAGGATTATAAATTCTTATACATTATATTCTCTCTATCCGGGACATCTTAATAAAATTGGCTGATTCTAGAAAAAAAAAATAAAGATTATGTAGATTAAATTTAACTATTAAAAAGTCAAACAATCCGTACCACATAACACTACTTTCCTAATTCTTATACTGAAAAAAAACGAGTCCTAAATAATAGGATGAAGGGTGTAGATTAAACAAATATTAGCATGAAATAGTTATTGATTGTAATTTACAAATATTTTTATTTTTAGATAATCGCGATTGATCCGGATAGGGAAGCATTTGAAATCGGATTGCCTTTCATTGAGAAGGCAAACATGACTCATAAAATTGACTTCATCCAGTCTGATGCCATGACAGCCATAAAGGATCTTCGTACCAAGGTAATTTGTTTCACTTTTTCTATTATAAATAGGGCCAGAATCGGAATTTAGAATTATCAGATATATGGAGTGTGAGTATGAAATTTCAAGAGGGTAAGTAGGATAATAAATCTTTAAAATGTAATGAAAATGTATAATTTAAGTATTGTGGTCTCATCGCACTCTCTAAACTCGTCTCTAATTATATATAAACATTAATTTATAGAAGAAAATACAGCAGCCGCCTAGTAGTGGATGAAAATTCACTTTTTATGTAATAAAGTGCAAATCAAATTAGAAAAGTATGCATATGATATGATATATTTGATAATGATTATTAAACGTGCAAGTAAAAGCTAAAGTTGTAATATTTTTTTAATGAGGATTATGACTAACAACACTTTGATTCCATTACCAAACACCATTACTAGTGGGCCGGTCGTATCTCACAACTGCGAATATCTTAATGGTGGATTTACTTATTCAAGGGGATAGTAAAGGGGTGTTTGGGATAACTTATTGAAAACAGTTTATAGTTGAAAGCTTATTGAAAATAAGATTATAGCTTATAGCTGAAAGTTGTCTCAAAAAAGAAATGAGTGTTTGGAAAATGCAGCTGCTAAAGCCAGTTTCTCTATTTCCCCTCCAAATAAGTTGATTTTTGTAAGCTGCTATCAGCCACCTTATTTCAACAACCTATTACGTATATTACTTTTTAAGATAAATTTATCCTTAATAAAATTAATTAATTCTAAAATTACTCATAATCCAAAAATTAAAACAATAATCCTTATATTTATCTTGTTCAGATATTTTAAATTTAATAGACATTTATACATTATTTATATATATAATTTCTTCATTACTTTGAAATGTTTAATATTCTATATTGTAATCAATAGAATAATATATAATAATAGATAAATATTATACTATTTTATGATAGTTATAATAATAAGTTATAATAAATATTTATAAAATATTTAGATTATATAATTTTTATGAATATTTCAGATAATTTTTTTATTTAATAATATTAAAAATATAATAGATTTTTATTTAAAAAGTGAAATAAGCTACTAACAAACATTTAATTCACTTTCAACAGCTTTCATCACTTTTTTTGCAAACACTTCCAAATTATAAATAAGTTACTTTTAGGCACTTTCTACACTTACAAATAAGTTTCAACTACTCCAAAAACCCCATAAATTACAAATTAGGGGTGAAATTTGAAATTTCAGAAGAGAAGACGAGAAAATAATATTCTTTTCAGAACATACAAACTGTTCTATATATTAAATGGCTAAGAAAATTGTTGAATATGTGATTGGAAATAGGGAGAAGATGGGACGTTCGATTTCGCATTCGTTGATGCGGACAAAGAAAACTACATCAACTACCACGAAGAGATGCTGAAGCTGGTTAAGGTTGGGGGAATAATAGGGTACGACAACACCCTGTGGTCCGGCACGGTCGTGGCGTCGGAGGAAGACGAGATGGAGGACCACTTGAGGGGGTGCAGAGGGCATATCCTCAACCTCAACTCCTTTCTGGCCGCCGATTCTCGCATCGAATCGGTCCAGCTTTCCATCGGAGATGGCCTCACTCTCTGCAGGCGTCTCATCTGAATATTCCCTTTCCTACTTACGATTTTATTCCACCAAAAGTTGTTGCATATTATGTTGTATCAATTGTCTCTGTAATTTTATTTGTATTTTGTTGTATCGTTGACGTTAAGTATAAAATATTTGGAATTTGATACAACTTTCCTTTAATTTAGAGGGGTCACACTTTTTTTTTTCGCTAAAAAAGTTTAAATATATTCAAAACATTAGGCCAAACTCCAAAATCTCATGAAAAAGATTATTACCATTGCAAGGATTTTGATAGTATAGATGAATAAGACGAGAAATAACTTTTCTGGCGGCAGAGCACTAGCAAGTTTAGTAGTTAACTTTGCCAATTGCTCAACGATTCAAGTGCGCATTCAAGAGCATGAAAAAAGGTAAGAGTTTCGAAGACATTAAAAAACTTTTAAAAAATTATACATAAAAATTATACCCAACCCCTATATCCGCCTTGCTAACATCTAATTCTAACATATGTAGGAAATTAGATGCATTAATATATATTCCTAGTTGATATTTAAAGTGTTGGATGAAGTCGTATTTATAGTTGATAGATACTACTTCATTCGTCCCACCATTCTTGTCTCATTTTTTTTAGCGCAGTATTTTAAGAAAGTAGTTTGAGGTGTGTAACGATGTGAAACTCTCAAGTAAAGTGCTTGTAATAATTTACTACTCCCTCCGTCCCAATTATAATGTCCACTTTATTTTTTCAATAGTTTTTAAGGAGAGTTGTTAGTTGTGAGTAGAGATGTGTAAAAGTGTGGGTCCTACAAAAAGGTTGTTTAATAATTTGCTAAAAATGAAAATTGGACATTATATTTGGGACAATCCGAAATGGAAAACTGGACAAGATAATTGGGACGGAGAGAGTATTTTGAAAAATAGGAGAAGAATGATGGGATAAATGTAAAAGAAAAGAGGAACAAGAATGGTGTGACGTAGCTGAGTATTTATTAAGATATTTAGAAAATAGAGTCCAATTTGAACACATGAGCCCAAGTGAAAGCTATGAAGTTTACAACCCCAATTTAGTCGGCCTAAATTGAGTTCTATGTTTTTATTAAGCCCACGTTTATATAACCATTACAATTAGACGAAAAATGAAAAATGCAATAAAATCTGAATTGTTAGTAAGATGATATATTAATATTTCAAAACGTAATGACAAATAATCTAATAATATTATAGTAATTGACTTTAAGCAATAGCGTAGTCCTTGAGCTGCATCCTACATACACCTACACGTCGTTATGAATTATGATATTATTTACGCTGCGTCACGCTACTTCGATGAAATACAAACATATAATACTTTATCGTAAATTCGTAACCCTATACATAGTAGAAAGCCGCATGTGTGTGATTATGTAAATAGTTGGTGATGATAGCAATTGATTGTGTCTAAGACTTTTTCATTTAACACTTATCTAGAAAAATAACTGAATTAACTAAATTCTGGATTTAGAATAATTAATGTAGTTTAAGAATTTCCAGTTTTGGAGAAATGGTTAAATCCCCCCACCCCCCTTAAAACACGATTTGGATACCTAACTTATGAATTTATTTATTTTTTATTTTGCCTCCTCAAATTATACACTTCGTCCTTTCTCGATCGATTTTTTAAGTTCCATCTTCCTTTCATGATCTTGAATCCGTCTCTAAATATATATAGATATATTTTGTCACGCCCCAATTTTCATAACTTTTTAAGAGGATGTCACCACATGCATAAACTTTATCACTATATTTAATTTTAAAAATAACTTTAATAAATCTTTTCATAAAAAGGAAAGTTTGGTGCAAAATTTCATAAACAGTTTTCAAAAATAAAATGCAAAGTTCATGATCAAAATAGTTTAATGAAATAACGAGTTTCATAAAACCTTCCTCGTGTGACCATCACCACCAACACCTCTACGCATCGGCCGAGCCATTTCCAGAAAAATGTTAAAATATAGTGGGGTGAGTACGACTACTCAGTGAGGAATACACTTATCCAAACTATATAATATACATATTATGGAAAATTAGATCATGTAAGAATTACGTAGTCACAGACTACCGAGTCAACTTCGACTCTAACATTTAAATGGATCAACTTCGATCCCGATCAACTTCGACCATAAATATGTGTACCGATCAACTTCGATCGCGGATCAACTTCGATCCTGGTCAACTTCGACCATAAACCTTTATACCGATCAACTTCGATCGCGGATCAACTTCGATCCTTTCTTTCCATGTCTGACATTAACTCATAAATATCGAACATAAAATATAATAAGGATAAATGTAGTGTAAGAATACTTCCCACATCTAATAGATTCTTAAAATAAAACATGCAAAAAGCTAAATCTAATCCTAAACTTCTCGGCAACATAAAGATGATACAAGCTTAACAAAGTAAACTCATTAATTAGGTGGTAATAAATGTCTGAATAATCTATTAATAACATAGGTTACATACAATACTAATTCCTCACTCTAGAAGAACCTATTTTATGAAAATCATACCAAGACATTAAGATTCATAGATAAATCTGTCCTAACCATCTATTTATTAATTTAAACTAATTTGCATCCTTCTTAATCACTTTAGGAAAAACAAGTCATAATGGCATCAGGAAAAAGAAAACAAAAGCCAGACTATCTTCACGTAACTTGATTTATTTATGCTATAAAAAGAACTTGATCCTTCTTGGAAATCTAGCTAATTAATGAATCCGTGATCCTAATTAACAAAGGCTAAAATTATTACATGCAAAAGTAAGCAAAATGCACATGTCCATCCCTTGTAGCCTCTACACGTGTGTCGTCTCTTTGATTAATTATATAAAAGAGAATTTTATACCTAAATATGCAAATCAAATTATTCCTATAATACTACCCCACCGATCAGAGTACATATACATAATCAAAAATAATAAATAAGGCTAGTACAAATTTCTCAGACTTCAGAAGAATATTATTTGTAGCAAGACACATCATGCAAAATATAATCCGATTTAATCCATAATAAGATTTCATGGTTAACATGCATGAACTAAGATTGACGATTTTAGATCTTGTTTCCAATCGTTTCATCAAAACACCAAAAACCATATTTAAGCATATTCTGCGCAATTAAAAAAAAATTAGGGAATGATTATACCTTGATAATTCTCAAACAATGCAAATATGTTTGGAGTAGACCAAAACGAGAAGAGCAACAAAACTTTAAAAGCTCAAGCAACGAAGGCGGAAAGATTAATTTGTTTCATCACGAAATAAATACAGGTAGAAGTAAATATAATAGGGAATGGTCCTAATAGATATTTGACAATCTTTATAAAATCCTTATCCTAATAGATTTCACTTAATAGATTTATTTATTGAGATGAAACTGAGATATAATAACAGAATAATCATATAATAAATAAAGAAGTCAATCAAGCTTATCTAACACCAAACATGCGATTAAAATTACTAAAGATCCCCATATATTATTATTATTATTATTATTATTATTAGATTACGCAAATTCATACATATCAAATATTTACCTAGTTCATATATAGTGTTTCTATCATAAATCCTAATAAGCTCACAAATCATAAAAAGATTCACTTAATATCTTTTAGATAGATTTTATCTTATTACTTACTACATAAGAGATTCAATCCTAGATAAATTAGGATAAGGATAAATACAACTAGATTTTTTTCCTAAAACAACTATATCACAAATATATATTTTATTCACAAAATATAATTTCAAATTATTTCCTAATAACTTAATACTGCCTAATAATTCTAACATGATTTCTAAATAAATAAATAAACAATATAATCATAATATGATATAAACAAACACATTCAAAGTTCAAAATAAATTTACATAACAAAAATGATTTAATGACAAATAAGATAACTGCTTTAATTTTTTCATTTTAATTTCTAAGACGCGACTTACAGAACTAAAACACTTGATAACATGCATGAATAAATATGAAATGCATTTTATATCGAAAATTTTGGGGCGTTACATATTTGGGAAAACATTATAAGCCGTTAGCCATCAATTACAATAGTGGAGCATATACATATAAGAGAATTCAGAGGCTCATTTATTTCCATCTAAGTTATAAGTGATACACTTCAGCATTTTTAAAAAAAATTCTCTTTAGCTTTCTCACTCTATGTAATGCTTAGTTTCTCTTTAGGAGATTACACTTCTTTTTCCGCAAGCTGCCCAAGCTTTATCTTCTAAATCTTTTCATACAAAGCACACATAAAATAAATATAGAAATATGAGTGATTTTAAAAAAAAAATTAAAAATGAGAGTTTGAATAATATCGATTGCTTCAGATTTTAGGTGTATTACCAATAACGATGAGAACATTTCTGATTTTTGTTAATTAATGTATAGAAACTATTGTTGACGGACGAAAAATAAAGTTGGACTAGGTCGGGTTCAGACACTTAGACAACTCTATACAAGCCCATTTTAGATAATTTTCTTGATTTGATATTGCATATTACATTTATTGGAAGTATATTATTAGGTGGAAACCAACTTAACATGTTGAAATATTTATCTAGCATGGCATCTGATGTCAGTCTATATTGGTGAAGCTAGAGTTCGAAGCGTCTGCCAATATCAACTTGCGTGACGGTAAGCATTAATTTTCCCCTATAGTATATGGACGACCCATTGTGTTGGGAGATTTAGAGTTTTTGGTTTTTGTTGTTGAATAATTATTAAAAGCACCCTCATACCTATAGTCATGGTGTCTTGTAATTTAGATTTGTCACCGTTAGCTCGCGTGACGCCAAGCATTAACTTTCCTAGTATATGGATAGTCCAATCATTAACTTTCCTAGTATATGCATAGTCTTTGCATGATGCAGAATTAACATCTATTTAATTATGCAAAAGAGGTTGGTGAAAGAATGGTGGAATGTGTAGATTAATACTCCATTGTATTGGAAGAATTAACATCTATTTGATTATGCAAAAAGGTTGTAATTTATAAAATGTATTACCATTTTTTAAAACAACTTATAAGAAAATTTAAGCGGGTTAATGTGTAATTTTAAAAAATTATAGGTAGAATTGAAAAAATTGTATGAAGAATATATATATATATATATATATGTATATGTATGGAGAATATTCATTTTGATTTCGAGTAAAACTTTTATTATTGAAGTTGAATTATTATTTGATTTGATAAATAATGTAAAATAAATTTGAGTATAGATTTCAAGATGACCTAAAATTAATCCATCCAAATTTGCTTCAATGGTATATAAACCGTAATTGACAATTAGTTTCCATTAATACCAATTTGTTGGATGGAAAAAGTTATGCTAGGGTAAAAATTATTTTTGTCCCGTCAAAAACTGAACAAATAACAAATAAGCAAATAGGGTCATTTCTTCTTTCTTTTACCTTTTCATTTCTCACACTATCCCCTACAAAAAGATTTTTTATGTTTTACATTGTAAAGTCTTAATATTGTATTAGATTTATATTTAAATAACCATCGGAAAAATATTAAAATTCAATGGTAACATATTTCCCTGAGTAATATAGCGGTTTAAAAAGGATAAAATTATTAAATAAGACTTCGACAACCATTGAATTCTAAAATATAAATCTTTGAGCAAATTGGATGATTATATGGTTCCCAAATATTTGATTTTGGCCAAATTAATCTCTAATTCGAGTTTATGGGTAAATAGACCCCTTAAAGATTAGATTTTGGTCAAATTGATTCTTCTGTCAAATTTTTTATCACCCTAGATTAGTCAATGAAATAAAAAAAATATTAAAATATAATAAGAGTAGTTTCGGAATAAAATTCTCGGATGACCAATTTGGCCAATATTTTCAACCCAAAGTTTACCAAGGATCAATTCATGTAATGTTTTTATCCCAATTTTTTACTGAGATCAATTCGATCAATATTTTTACCTCAAATTTCTTATGAATTAATTAGAGATTGATCTAGTATTTAAAATTAGGCCAATTTGGAATCTAGTATTTATGTAGTATTATTTAAAAGGTGGATCTAGTATTTATAATTAGGGATGGAGATAGTAAATTCTTTATTTTGGTGAATATGCGATTTTAATAGTGAATTGAAATTTTTAAAAATATATTCAAAGAATTCGGAGTTAAAACACAATTTCATATGTGGTGGACCCTATACACTCCCTTTAGATCTGCATATAATTTAGGTATGTTGGCGCTACTACATTTTATTACATACAAACATATGATATTTATTTATCGTATTATCCGCAGTAGTAGACCGTATACGTGTCATCATTTAAATATTTAAAAAACATGCCGAATTTAGAATAAACCAAGGTTCAGTATCGTTGTCATTTACCTGCACCACCTAACTAAAGCGTAGTGATGAGGAAATGCTACCAAGCATTCTAGAATTTATTCTACATTAAAATGGACATCTAAATAACATAAATACTGTACTCATATGCAGATTTAAGGGTTGCGAGTTGCGACCAACCACCCTCGTAAATTGTCTGAAAATTCATTTTTTATATGTAAATTTTGATTTTTTTTTATGTTATATATAAAAAAATATAGTGTTCGCATCATTTCTCAAATTTTTAGTACTTGATTTTTTATGGATATCAAAAACTTCAAAAGGCCAGATAAAGTGTCCTTTTATGGACAAGGCATCACTAATCTTACTCTCATCATGATGTCCGAAGAAAATCTAGTCATCAACCCCAAAATTGTTTTCTTCTCCTTTATAGTCTTTTTTCTAGTCGACATTCTCCTTTATAGTCTAATCCACTTGATCTGATTATAAGGATATAAGTTTATACACAGTGAACGTTTTTAACCGATACGGAATCATTTGTTCCACTTTATTGTGTTTCACTCGTGTTCCATCGTTACATTTTTAATTGTAGTCGTTTAGATGATTACGATTTGAATTTTAGGATTGTTGTAACTATCTAGATAACTACCATTAAAATATAAGTGAAACACAACATTTAGGACAAAGAATCGAGACTATTTTTAACCTACTTTTTTATGTTAAGGTTAAAATAGCCCCTCGAGCACAAGAATTCATTAAAACTCACTATCTTTACACACCATGAAAATTAGGATTCTCGAAGAAATACAAAAAATCCTACAAATATTAACAATCAATTAGAAATAAAAATAAGTTCCAAAGTTAACAATTAAAATCGTGTAACTCACAAGAAAAATCGTCTCTCTAAATTATTGCCGACATACTATTGATATTTGGACGGAACTGGATTCCCTCTCAAAAATTTTGTTCCACATCTATAAAATCGAGCGGTTATACGTAAATATAGTACGTATAATTATATAATTTTATAAGTAATTTTATTAAGGAATAACACTGAAATATGATTTTTGGGACAATAAATTTGCTCCCGTATTTAAACACTATAATAAAAAGTAAAACAAAAATAATAGTGGATCAATTACATTAGAGAATAAAGGTAAAAGCATGTGATCATAATCTAGTAATCCCATATGATAAAGAAAACAACAAAGATTCTCAAAGAACAAATTATTAATGCATTACCATTTCTCTTCCCTTTTTTTTTTCCTTTGCTTGAGAATCAAGTCCTGCTCAAAGCAATAAAGAGTAGTGAAATCTCACATTACATTATTAGAAGCACACAACTCTCACAGAATCAAAGCAAGAGAGAATCCTTGAACCTAAAGTTTCACTGTCACCCACCATTGAAACCTTATCTTTCAAGCAAATATGCACTCCCAAAGTGAACTCCCACCTCGCTATGGTCCCTCCACTTTCCTAGTTCTTAAAACTCCTCTTGCAGTTCAAGACAACACTAATCTTCTCTCTCTCTCTCTCTCCCTCCTTGATGGGATCCTTACAGAAGCCAAATGGGATGGGAAGCTCAGCATTGCTAGAGACATCATGTGGCTATTTGCTGCAAGAATTACAAGTAAGTTAATTATTACAATCTCATCAAGATTTCTTGTAATAATATAAACTTCTTGCAGATCATATGGGATGAAGTGGGAGAAGACAAATTCGAACGCGAAAAGGTGTTGGTGGAACTCGAACACGAATGCCTCGAGGTGTACCGAAGAAAAGTCGACACAGCCAACATCTCACGGGCTCGTCTCCACCAGCAACTCGCTGAGTCCGAGGCCGAGTTCACTCATCTCCTCTTGTCCCTCGGAGAAAGATCACTCCCCGGAAGAGTAAGAGATATATATATAACCCTAAAATTTTACAGTTTTGTCCTTCTGCAAAAAACATCTAAGGATTATGCATAAAGAATGTTTCAGAGCATATTCAATCTGAGTCATCATATTAATAAATGAAGTACACAGATTGGTTCTTATTTCCTATGCAAAATCAAGTTCATACACACACTACGACGTTTATGTATCTTAATATTTGTTTGATACTTTGAGTGTGTTTTTTCATTTTACGACAGCCGGAGAAGATGGCGGGAACACTGCAAGAGCAGCTAAATTCGATAACACCAGCACTGAGAGAGATGCAGCTGAGGAAGGAAGAAAGGGTGAAGCAATTCAGAGCAGTGCAAAGCCAGATTCATAAGATATCAGCTGAGATTGCGGGGAGAACGGAGTATAGTGATTCGACACCTGCCGTTTGTGTCAACGAGAACGACCTTTCGCTTAAGAAGCTCGAGGAGTTCCAGCACGAGCTTCAGAGGCTTCACACTGAGAAGGTACAGTTAAACCTTGATAGATTAATATTCGATAGAGTAATAATCTCGCTTAGATAATAATTTCTTCTAGTCAATGCTCTAAAATAATGTTCAATAAAGTAATAATCAGTTCCAAGGTTAGTTACTTTATCGAGGTTTAACTGTACTATGAATAAGTGTCTTGATTAGTAGTACATGTTTAAACTGTTGTTGTCTAAAGAGTGATAGGCTTGAGAGGATGGAGAAGTACATAAGCACAATCAAAGCTATGTCGGCAACTTTAGGAATGGATTCTTCACTCATCATCACAAAAGTGCATCCTAGCTTGAACGAGTTATCAGGGTTGTCTAAGAACATCAGTGATGGGATCTTGGAGAACCTCGACACCACGGTGAAGTCCCTTCAATCCGAGAAACACGCCCGCCTTGAAAAGGTAGGTTCTTCATATACAAACACCTTGAGGATTACAGTTAAACCTCGATAAAGTAATAACCTTGAACGAGGTTATTATTTTATCGAACATGATTTTACTTCATTCATCCATGTCGGGCTAGAAAAATAATAATAATCATAATAATAATAATAATAATAATAATAATAATTATTATTATTTAAGCGAGATTATTATTCTATTCGAATATTACTTTATGAAAGTTTAACTATATGTTAACTATGATCAATCAGTTGCAACAACTTGGTAAAGCATTGTCTGATCTATGGAGCCTCATGGATACCCCACACGAAGAGCGTCGGGAGTTTCTCCATGTTGCGAATCTATCGTCGGAGATATCCACTCCCGGAAGCCTCACTCTCGTCATAGTGCAGAAGGTATGCATTCATGATCTCGCGAATTACTTTTCTTAATAAACTTAATCGGGAAATTTGTATGAAGGCGGAGACGGAAGTGAAGAGGCTGGATCAGTTGAAGGCAAGCAAGATGAAAGAGTTTTTCTTCAAGAAACAGTTGGAGTTGGAGAATATATGCAGCAGATCACACATGGAGATACCAACAAGATCAGAGATGGACAGTGTCATCAACCAAATAGCCTCCGGTTAGACTTAAAATCTTTTGACAAACACTTAACTCATGCTTATATTATCAAAGTTTTGATCCATTTTAATATTAAAAATAGGGGAGATTGATCATGGAGATCTCCTCATAAGCATGGATGAACAGATATCAAGAGCGGAAGAAGAAGCTGGTAGCAGGAAGGTGATCATGGAGAAGGTCGAAAAGTGGATACTGGCGAGCAATGAGGAGCGTTGGTTGGAAGAGTACAGCAGGGTTAGATTCTTGTATTCTTCATCAATACATAAACTAAGAAGTTCCATCAAGTGAATCTTTGGTGTTGCAGGACGAGAACCGTTATTCGGTTAGCAGAGGAGCTCATAAGAACCTTAGAAGAGCAGAGAGAGCCAGAGTGATGGTTAACAAAATCCCAGGTTAGCAGTTATTATTACATTGATTGTACTTACAAACCACAACTTGTACTAAAAATGAAGAGATTGGTAACAGCTTTGGTGGAGCTGCTGATCTCCAAGACCAAAGAATGGGAGGATGAAAGAAAGAAAGTCTTCTTGTATGATGAGGTATAAATACTATTTCCTCCGTCCCGTTGAAACAGTCCAGTATACATTTTCGGGTTGTCCCTTTATAGTTGTTCCGTTTCATTTTTTTGGCAAATTATTATAAACACTTTTTCTTGAGGGAACCACAAGTTTGCACAATTCTACATATATAAACTACTCTCCTTAAAAATCGCACTAAAAAGAAATTTGACTATTTGAAGGGGACGGGGGAGTATCTTGAATATTAGAACCATTCTTGCACTATAAATAAATACTATTTGGGAATGCAGGTTCCTCTACTAGCAATGCTTGAAGAATACAACATGTTGAGGAGAGAGAGGGAAGAGGAGAGACAGAGACAAAGGGTGATTATCATCATTCATCAACCACCTTTGAAGTAGACAAATTTATCATGACATATAAGGGCTTGTTATCTTTCATGCAGGAACAGAAGAAGGCACAAGTTAAAGTAGTGATCAAGAATGAGAGCCCATTTGGGGCAAGGCCGGGGACGAGCAGCCGGCGACTATCGGATACGAGTATAAATGGAGGGTTTGGAAATGGAAGCCCTCTGCATAAGAGATGTTCATTGGGTGGAAACAGCATCAACTCACCGAGTCGAGGCATGCCACTCAGAAAGGGAGGGAAGAAAGCAAATGGACAAAGGGGGTATCATCTTAGAGAGGACGAAATGTCAGTTGTCTCATCATTTTCTGGCCCCTTCTCACCATAAGATGTGTGTGTCTTCACTAATTCAGTCAGTTTCTGATCTCTTGTTGCTAGTGTGAGGAGAGTTTTTGTCCAGAAATAAAATAAACTGATCATGATATCACAAAGCCTACATTAGCAACCGTTTTTAGTTTGTAGCATTTGAATAAGTAGACTGACTTCTTTTTTATTTTATTTTATGGGTATTAGACTTACTTCTTTTAGTGTTTGCTTGAATAGCCAAAGCATTAAACATAAAAGTAACAAACTTTAAAATTATGTTCACAAAATAGCTAATTTGACTGAAAATATTTCTATTTTCATCAATTTCAATCAAAATGATGACAATTATAAATGCGTGCCTATGAGTATATGCAGAGTCCCTCGGCACTGCTTTATTTATTTATTTTGGCACGCAAACAATTTGACACTTCAACGATTCTGAAGCCGTGGAAGGATTCAAGTGCCAAGTGCATCTTTATGTTTTTTTTTTTTGGCAAACAAACATTTGGCACTCCAATGACTCAGGAGCCATTTGAGGGTTTGAATGCCGAGGGCATTGCCGGTGGACCTTTGAGTGGGGAGGGGGGTTATTATGGGCATCATAGACACTCATAATTCTACGACAAAAATGTAGAGTTATTATGGTCAAATTTATTATTTTGTGAACAAAATTATAATGAATGATTATTTTTATGTTTAATTTATTGACAACTACTCCCTCCGTCCCACAATTCTTGTCCCCTTTCTTTTAGGGGACGGGAAATTGGGAGAGTGATTGGTTGTGAGTAAGATGATGGGGCCCTTAAATAAAGTGTGTATAATAATTTGCTTTATTTTAGATAAAAAAGCCAAGAATTATGGGAGTATTTCTTATGTACTGATTTAGATGATTCAGATCTAGTTCATGATTCTTGTGATAGAAAAAGATTTCGCAATATGTATGTAGTATAAATAAATCACCTGGCACAAATAATTCACAATTGAAGAATTATAAAGTTGGTTTCAAATTAATAGTTTCGATCTATTTAACTCCATATGCTATTTGAGGTTGAGGTGGGCGCTATGTATGTTTATGCTACTAGAATGGAATTAACAACCAATTTCTTGGATGGAAATAATTATGGTAGTCCCTAAACTATTTTTGTCCCGTTTAGCAGATACTCCTCGATAGGGTTATGGACGAGAGTGGACCTAAACGTCTGTTAAGTAACTGTTATTTCAGTTTATTGTTTCAATTTTTTCCCCCTTAGAGATAAATATACTTTTCAATTTTTTCGATCATCTATTATTATTAAACATCTATGTACTATTTTCTTTTTAATAAATAAAATATGAACATATCTATTTTTTCATATATCTTATATATTTTTATATGAGAATTATAGACAATGTTTGGAATCACTTTATAAGCGGTTTTTAACTACTTATGTTTAAATTTACTAAAAGTTGATTGAAGCAAAAGTTTTTAATATTTGTAATATTAGTAATCACTTTATAAGCAGTTTTTAGCTACTTATGTTTAAATTTACTAAAAGTTGATTGAAGCAAAAGTTTTTATTATTTGCAATATTAGTAAAAGAAACTTAATTTTAGAAAAAAAAAAAGTATTCTAAACACTTTAATAAGTGGGATGAAATCATCCGTCGAATAAATTCCCTGTCTAATTAGTGTCACGATTTAAAACGACGTAGTTTTGTATTAAAAAAATGCACTCTTTAATTATTATTTTTTTTCAATTTTATCCTTTTAATTTGTTATTTTTCAATACAAAACTACGTCGTTTGAATCGAACACCAATTGAATAGAGATTTATTTGATGGTGATCTCATCCCCTAATAAGTTGATTTTCAGCTTTTTTTACTCATGCTTTTAAAAAGCATCCCTGCATAAAGATATGGACTTCTGCTTATTTTCACTTATTAACTCTAAAAAATAAAAACCTATATTCTAAACATTAAAAAAGTGTTTTTGAGGTGAAAAAGTTTAGAACAACTTATTTAAGGTGTTCTAAACACTGTCAAATTGTTCTATTGATACGGTCGTTTTACTTATACTTTATAACCCCACATTAAAAAATATCATTCAAAACATATTTTAAGATTCTAGGTGGAGTTTACCATGCACACCTCAATAATGATTGCGATTGCCCACTTCATCCAAAAAAATAGTATAAATTTTTATGTCAATGTTATAGTTCAATCGTTATTTCTAATAAAAGTAAGTTTTATTTCAATGAATGGCAAATTGGCACCAATGGTCCCCAATGTTTGCTAATTTAGATGAGTTGGTCCCTAATTTTTTATTTTTAGTTTATTAGTCCTCAATGTTTGCTAGTTTGGATAAATTGGTCATTCTTTTAAATTTTAAGTTAGTCAACTGTTAGTCATTGGAGTATTTACACAATAAAAATTTCAGGGAATAATTCATCCAATTTTTAAATTAAATTTGAATTTTTTTAAATATATTTTCTAAATTATAATATTTTTCCTTTAAAATTTTTTTTTTCAAAAAAGATAATTTTTTTAAAATAATATTTTTTGAAATAAAATTTTCTAATTTTTTAAAATTTTTTGGTAATGAAAAAAAAATATTATAAAACCTAAAAATAAAAAATTAACTAATACTAGTTTTAGAGAACAATTCATCCAATTTTTAACTATTTTCTCACATAATTTTTTGAAATAATTTTTTTTTAAAAATATTTAAAAAATTGATTAAAAAAAAAATTAACTAAACCTATATTAACTAATAATTTTGCATCTCACTGCAGAGGAGGGAGCGGGTCGACAAAGGAGTTGGGGAAGGTGTTATGTTATTTGAGGTCAATTGAATGAATTGATCTCAAAAATATTATTTGAAAAAAAAGTTAAAAAAATTAATCTTTCCGAAAAAAAATTATTTGAAAAAAATTATTTTTTCGAAAAAGATTTTAATTTAAAAAAATATTTTGTAAAAAAAGTTCAAATTTAATTTAAAAATTGGATGAATTTGGTCCCTAAAACTTTTATTCCGTAAATATCAATACGACTAACAATCGACTAACTTAAAATTTAACCGAATGACCAATTTATCCAAACTAAAGAAACATTGGGGATCAATAAACTAAAATTAAAAGATTAGGGACCAATTCATCCAAACTAAAGCAAACATTGGGATTTATGCCAATTTGCCTCAATGAATCTTCAAAACTTACATTAGTTTTTAAATAATTATACTATGATACATACATTTAAATGACGTGTATTTGACCTTCGGACGAGTGTAGGAAATAGTAATGCTGCGCGCGTGGTCTTCTATCTACTCTTATCTTATTCAAAGACCGTAATCGGAAATTAAGGAAATAATTTATATACGCGGAGTGATTTCGTTCTCCCCAAAACAGTAATTTCGTTTCAAACCTTTTCCTTCGGCGACAGAGAAAAAGAAAAATAAATTAGAAAATCCTTTTCGATCTCTTTTAGTTTCCCCCTAATTTTTTCTATTTTCTAATCTTTGGAGGGAAAGAAAAAGTTTTCTTGAAAATTTTCCCGTTTGGATTGAATTCTAAAAGGAAGTTGCACCGTCTTTTTAGTAGATTGCTTTCAATAGCTCACCTTTTTGATCTTACTGCTTCTTGAGTTCTAGGTACGAATTATTTCCTAAAATTCCGAGTTTCTGAATTTGTTCCGCTTCTTGTAATTGAGTTAACTGTTTTCATCTGCCAATTCTGCTGTATTTCTGTTTTGTTGTTAATTTTGTGTGTTTTTAGGGTTTTTTGATAGGCTCAAGTTTGGGGCTAACTGCATGTGAATTTGCTAACAGTTCGTTTTTTTGTGGAAAAAAGTTTCGTTTTTTATATCAAGATCTCTGGGTTGGTTGCAATTTTATCGAATCCGTTGCTAATTATCTGGTGAGCTGAGTTTTGTGATGTCAATGCTTTCCTTCATTTATGCTTAGTGATAAGAACTAGGTGGATTTGGGATTTCTTGAATGTAGTTTCCGGCAAAACTTTGCCGCGATGTTGAAATCTTAAACTCTTGGTTTTGTGGTCTAGATTTAATCGAATCGTTTTGTTAGATTATGATTTTATATATAGATGACGTACTTAGTAGTTTTTATGTTCGATCAGTAATGCTGATGTGCCTGGAGCTGATTTTCACAGTGCTCACTGCTCACATACTGTTCATAGGCAATTACTTAGTCGCAGTTTAGTAGTTATATTTCTGTTTCACACTTGCACTGCGCTTGTAGAAGAGTTTATTCTCTTAACCTGATGGAATTGAGTAGCATTTTACAGGTTAGGATATCATTGCTGAATGAGCAATGCAGACCAAGAAAAAAACAACCCGTAGGAGTGCACGAGAGGTTGCCAGCCCTAGGGTTCCAAGGCAGCAGAAGAAAATGGTTGAGAATGTGCATGTTCAGGGAAAGAAAGTTACTGAGCTAATTACATCTTCTGCTCGAAAGAAAAAAGTTGGTTAGTAGTTTCTTGAACCTAAAACTGTTATGTAACTCTGAAGTTTTTGCCATGATATTGTTTTTATTTGTTATTTAAATAAGATGGTCAATGCAATTCTAAATTGGGGGACTTGGTTTCCCCTCGAAAAACTTACCTAGAGACTTTAGCTTTGCTTTACTGATAAATGGCAAGTGTAAGCGCCCTTTGCCATTTCATGGGACTGATTTTACTAATAGCTTTAGTTCGCTTTCAATTTTATCGTAAACTTGTGCTATTTCTTATTGACCCCTTAGGTGCATTTTTATAACATAAACACCCGATTGTTGGTATACTTATCTTAACACTTGCAATTAGTTTACTTAATCCTATTTATAGCAATTCCCTCTTTAGTTTCTCTTGTTCTAACATTCACCATAGACATTACTTTTTAGGGAGAGTATACAACTCATTTTGTTTGCATTAGTAAATGAATAAACACATTTTGGGGTCCCTTGTGAATTTTCAGTTGGCATGCAATCAAAGGTGGTTGAGGAGTCTGCTGGTGAAACAAATTTTGATACCAAATTCAGATTCATAGATGCAGATGGCTCCGACATATGTTTAGATCACAGTGCTGAGCATGAATTTGATAATACAGTTATAGATAAGGTAATCAGGTGCTCTCACATGCAACTTTTCTCTTTGGGTTGTGCTTTATATTGTTTGAGATCTATTTTCCAAAGTGGTGTAAATTAGAATGCTGGAAGATTTATGCAATAACTTGTCTGATTGTGTTCGTTTTGTTATCATATTATAGAGTCAAGAGAATGAGGCCGCAAATAACGGTGCAATCACCATATTCTCTCCTTCTTTTCACCTTGCTAGAAGCACTGAAGATGATATTTCAAGTGAAGGTACTTTTGGTTGATAACTAACGATCACTTTTCTGATTGTGTTCCTGTTTCCTAGTCTATTTTCTGATTCTTATTTGTTCTATATTTATGTAATTTGGCTCATTCTCTGATTGGATCATTCCGGCAGACTTTTATACTTACTTACAGAATGGGAACCAACAATTTCAAGACTGTGGAAAGGAGAACAACCAGATTGACTGCCCAGGTATTTAGCCAAACTGATACAAGTATGTTTGTCCTCATAAGTTCCGCTCTTTCTTCTTCTGTCAATTCAGTAGATCCTGCTCTTTCTGCAAATTTAGGTGGTGTCGCTTCTTTCACCTGAAGCTTCAGCTATATATCTCTCGATGAAAAATTCAAATTTGGAATGCATTGATGAGAACAATCAGGAACACATGTCTGCAGATGCCCATCCGGAGGATGATGCTGAAGAATATGATGATTTTGACCCGTACTTTTTCATAAAGAATTTACCAGACCTGTCTTCGGTTGTCCCAACATTTCGGCCTCTGCTATTGCCTAAACAAACAAGAAGCTGCCCTTCAACATCACTTGTGCTGGACTTGGATGGTACATGCTTTACTTCATTTTTTCTTCTCTGGTATTCTTGTAATGAATCCTTTACCAATGTTGGTTTGCCTAGTTATTCCATTGAAGATGCGTGGATAATTTAAACAATTAAACTAATGTGATTACAGTAATTGGATGCCATGCTATTTGAAATGAACTTACTACTCAGTCATCATATAAAGCTTCCAAAATGAATTAAATGATAGAAGTCCCAGTGTATATACAGTGCATTTGCTCTATGTGATTTGCTATTTACAGTTTCGTGATCTTTTCCTACATTATGTTTATATTTGCACCAATTTCTGTCTTAGACTGTACAACTGAATTTGTGGAATATGCATAACGAATTAGTCCTCATACGTCCCTTATGGTGCTTTGATATTGTCCATACCTGCAAGTGCTTGTACATCTAACATGGTAATGAAACGCACTGAGATGGAACTATTGTGTTTTGCAGAGACCTTGGTGCACTCTTCACTTGAATTGTGCGACGATGCAGATTTCACTTTCTCCGTTAATTTTAACCTAAAGGAGCATGCGGTATATGTGCGGTGCCGTCCTCATCTTAGAGATTTCCTGGACAGAGTATCGGAACTTTTTGAGATAATTATATTTACTGCAAGTCAAAGCATTTATGCTGAGAAGCTCCTTAACATCCTTGACCCGAAGAGGAAAATCTTCCGTCATCGTGTCTATCGCGATTCGTGTGTATTTGTCGACGGGAATTTCCTAAAAGACCTGTCCGTTCTTGGCCGTGATTTGCAGCGCGTTGTTATAATCGACAATTCTCCTCAGGTAAATGCTTACCCACGCCAACAAATGTAAATCATCAAACTTTCAGTCTTTTATGCATCTCATGGCTTTGCAGGCCTTTGGTTTCCAAGTGGACAATGGGATACCTATCGAAAGCTGGTACAAGGATCGTTCCGATGCAGAGTTGTTACGGCTGCTTCCCTTTTTGGAAAGTCTAGTCGGAGTTGAAGACGTGAGGCCACTGATTGCCAGGAAATACAATCTCAGAGAGAAAATAGCAGCAGCAGTCTGCCCTTTTGGATTATAATGAATGAGATCCATTCAGAAGATGAGGATTATGCTGCTGTTCATGGCTTTTTCTTGTTTGACTGCAAGAAATTCGAGGCCTTTTTCTTGAAGATAAATAAATACACTGGGCTGCTGATCTGCAGGTGCAGGTGGAACGAGCCAATCTGGGGTCTTGGAGATGAACATTTGTGGGACAAATCTCTTTTGGTTTATTCAGTTGTCTGGCCTTTCTGGTGATTTTCACTCTTTTGGCAATTGTGGTTTCTGTGGTTTGTGTTTGGATTGCTTGTCATTTCAGTTAGTTTCAGTGTAGCTAGCAATAGAAGCAACAGAAACTTTGCAAGATAGTTAAAATTATTGTCTTATTGATATCAACGAGAGCATTATGCAATTTATTTATTATCTAGTTGTATGGTAAACATATTTTGATCTAGACAATGAAATAGCAACTTTACTTATACTCCCTCCATTCTACTCTAATTGTCCAATATTCAATTTCGGAACGTTTCATATGAATTGTTTAATTTTTTTTAATAAAAGAATACTCTACATAATTTAGTAGATCCCATTACTCTATTACTTCTTTACACATCAGCAATAATTTTTTTAATCTACTTAAAAAAGAAATTGGCCAATTAAAATAGGAAGGAGGAGTAAATTGTGACTCCCTATATATGGAGAGAGAGGGAGAGAACGAAGCCAAATCCTAAACTTGAACACACGTCGACCTCACGCGCAACTACGTATCAAATTACAGATTTGCCCAGTAATCACGTTTCTGATGCAGCTATGCTCATCTAACCGCAGTTATAATCCGTTCGAACTCTGCTTAGTTTAAACCAAACCATGGTTAACACTCACGCAAGGATATAAATAAACCCCTCCGGCTTCTTCCAGGCTCCCGCCAGTCAGTTGTTCTCAGTTTTAGAATTTTAAAATTTCCGTAGCAGAGTTGCGCAGCTCATATTCGAAATTTCATTTCTCTCTGATTTTCCGTAGCAATGGTGAGCTGAGAGATTTATAGCAGATTTTTTTCTCCCTCGTTTCGTTTGATTTGATTACTTAGCTTCCAGTTCCGATCGTAGCTGAAATGTGCTGTTTCATCTTCAGGGGGTAGCGCAGAAGGTGAAGGAATCTGAGATCACGGAGCAGGACTCACTTCTTCTCGTAACTCTCTCACTCATGCTTGATCTGTTATCTTCTGTATGCTATTTTTTTTGGTTTTCGATATGAACAAACGGCTGTTAACTTGTGACAGTGTGACAATCGCGTTTCAATAGGAAGCTGAATTTTCTTTTCCGTATGTTTAAGCAAGGCTCCTTTCGTTCCTGCTACTTGTCGTTGAACACAACACAAATTACTGGAGACATATTCATGTCTACGTTGCTTTACGCATTTTCTGAAGTTTACACAAAATAAACGGTGGTAGATCTTTTCTCTTATTATTTTGAATGAAGTACTATGCAACTTGATTGGTAAGTTATGAATTTAACAAGATCTCTTTTAGCATGTATTGAGAGCCAGAGGATCGGCATTTGGGATAATATTCAGTTGGTGTGTTATCTGAATGATAATGAGTGCCAATTTGTAACTATTTGCTCCGATTCTGAGCATCATTTGCTGTATTTATCTTGTATCATCACAATCTCGTACTTCTATTTCTCATTTTCTCTGTCTTAATTTTATCATGCGTAACAAGCACCCTGAAAATTGCATTTCAATTTGATCAGACGAGGAATCTTCTGCGAATTGCTATATTCAACATTAGTTACATCAGAGGCCTTTTCCTGAAAAATATTTCAATGACAAGTCCGTTCCAGCTTTGGGTAAGTTAGCCAACCATAATATTTCATTTATCGTTGAGCAACAATTATGAAATTAACTAGGTTATAATCCAATTGAATAGACATGAAAATTAAAAAGCTTATGCCTATGGATGCGGAATCACGTAGACTCATTGACTGGATGGAGAAAGGTAGATCCAAACTTATATTCACTACTTTCTGTGTCCTTGCTTCTGAGCTCATTTATTCTGGTATTTCCCTTTCTCTATAGGTGTTTATGATGCATTGCAGAAAAAATATCTTAAAACACTCCTCTTCTGTGTCTGCGAGGCAGTGGATGGTCCGATGATTGAGGAATATGCATGTAAGCATTTGAGAAGCTACTATTTCCAGAACTAAAATAGCTCATAGCTTTATAGTTTATACTGAAGAACTTAAGATTATGTTAATGATGGAAAGTCATAATATGTGTACTTCCTCAGTTTTTCTGAATATTCACAAACATAGTATAACATATTACCGGTAATTGTTTTCATCTTAATGATGTGGTAATATTTGCAATTGGACTGCTATTTTACCAATCTAGATTATGCAGCCATTTTAGTATCACTGTTGATTAAAGCATAGATTGATGACGTACCTCTCTTGCAGTCTCATTCAGTTACTCGAATACTGACAGTCAAGAGGTTTCAATGAATATCCATCGTAGTGGGACAAAGAAGGGAGGGACTTTCAAGTATAATTCCAATACAGAAATAACTCCAAGTCAGATGAGGTAGTTAAATTGCTAGAACTTTTCTATGGTTAAATTCTGGTTCACTGTGTTTGCACAAACGATTTGAAACTGCTTTTTTAACAGGAGTTCGGCTTGCAAAATGGTCCGTACACTAGTACAACTAATGAGAACTCTGGATAAGATGCCAGAAGAGGTGTGATTTCTGGAAACTGAGTTACGATTTTCTCTTGCTTATACTTGCTTTACTGGTAAACCTTATTGGTTGTGTTCCATCCTTTCAGCGCACTGTTCTGATGAAGCTCCTGTACTATGACGATATCACGGTAGGCTTTTACATGAGCAGGTTTTCTTTTTCTCGTATCTATATTATCTTGATTTGTTAACTGGTTCTCCAACTCAGTAAGTATCGCTTATGTCTGTCAATAGTAATGGTTTTCGTGGATTAGGGAGTTCAGATTCTTATGCTAGCATAGTCAAATGCTTCCTTTTGATTTGTCACATTCTTCACTTTTGCAGCCAATGGATTATGAGCCCCCATTTTTCAGAGGCTGCACAGATGAGGAAGCGAATAATCCATGGACTAAGAATCCGCTGAAGATGGAAGTTGGAAAAGTCAATAGCAGGCATTTGGTACTAGCTCTGAAGGTATGGGATTCTGACATTATTGAAACTCTTACTGTATCTGCCTGGATTTCTTCATCTTATCTGCCACTATGAATCCAACAGGTTAAGAGCGTTCTTGATCCTTGTGAAGATGAAAATGATAATCAAGATGATGTGATTAGCTTGGAAGGTGATTCTCTCCATAAAGATGGAGAAACTGAATCTGACAGTGAGGTATCTGGTTGTTGTATTTTCTCTAGTTTCGGTGATTAGTGGTTCTTGTAAACTGAAAAATGACCATCTAGTTTTGACTTATTAAAACTTGTCTTTTGACCTCCTACTTCAGATGAGTAATTCAGACGATGATCAATACATTGTAGCACCCATAGGTAAAATCTCATGAAACATCAAACTTGTCAGGTTTAAATCCCTGTTTTGCAAACGTTATAGCTTTAAATCACTGTTTTGCTGTATTATCAAACCTATAGCGTTTTCTATGACAGAGAAAAAGCAAGTTCAAGAAGCAGCTGATGAAGGTTCCAGTTAATCACCTGAAGACATTGAACTGGACTTCTATATTGAATTAGTTTAGGAGTTCTAATCCTTCTCTTTTATTGCAGACGATACCCAGGATCCAGCAGAAGATGAACAGCAATTAGGACGGGTAAAGGAATGGATTGGTTCTTATCACCTTGACACAGTGGAAGTCACCGATGTCCTCTCAAATTTCCCGGACATCTCAGTGGTAAGGATTCTTTACATGGTCCAGTGTTGTTCCTGAGGAGAAGAAAAATCTAGCACTGATTCACCTGATAGAAAGCATCCAAGTTATTCTCTGACACATATTATCCTATTTGTGCAGGTTTTAATTGAAGGTACATCAGAGAGATCCTCATTTCTCAAGCCAATAGAAAGTGCCATAAGTCATCTACCTTTCGGCTGTTATATGATACTAGAATTTTTATTTTCTAGAAATTATGGAGAAGCTCGTGAAGGAAAGTTTAATATCTAAAGCTGCTGGAGACAGTTATGTCATCAATAAGAAAAAGGTTAGGGTTCATTTTCCTTTTCTTTGCAACTTCCTGTAATGCTCACTTGGGCTCTCCTTGTGGACTGCATCTGAACTGCAGAAGTTTGACTATGAGTTTGATGCTGTGAAAGAAGAAGTCGATGTACAAATGCTCGGAGATGATGGAAAATCTGGAAGCACAGATCACATGTACATGAAGGTGAACTTTCTTTGACTAATTATTTTTGCCACTAGTTCAGGATTGGGATTACTTGCACAATTGGTTCCCATTGGTGTTTAGTACCAGATAATTCATCTCTAGTTCAATATTGAGTTACTACAAGTGCATGTTTAGAACACAATTTTCAGAAACACTTGACATCTTCGTACTCTTGGAATTGTTCTGCGATGCTTCCTTCTTCATTCATCAATCAATTGTTGCATCTGTGGCATAAAAGATCTTGAATTTAGAAATTTATATCTGATCTTGTGCTCCACTTACTAATTCTATATTTTTCCAGGCCTTATATTACACTCTTCCACTGGAGAATATAACAATAGCAAAACTTCAGAATAAGCTTGAAGGTGAGGCCAGCCAGAGTACAGTTCGCAAGCTTCTTGACAAAATGGCCAAAGATGGCTTTGTTGAGGCCAGTAACAAACGCAGACTAGGTAAGTACTTATAACCACTAAGTATGTTCTCACAACTGTTACTGACAGACGTGCTTTCATTCGTCCCAGGCAAGCGGGTGATCCAATCTGATCTCACCAAGAAAAAACTGATTGAAGTCAAAAAGTTTTTAAAGTTTGATGCTATGGTATAAATATAATAAGATTGTAGTTTCCTTGCATAACTAATTAACCACTAGATTTTTTTTGTTTGGATACTGAGCATCTATGTCATATTTACTAGGACATGGATAGGAAGGAACCTCCAGCAGACAAGTCCAACCACCTAGCCCTTGAAACTGCTGGTGCCCAACATTACCTTCTTTGCTAAATCACCAATTGTTTCATTTACTTCAGTAGATAATGTTTATGAAATTAGGCAACAATCAAAAGGACTTGTCCACATGCGGAGGTCTCCACTCGATCGGATCTGATATCACGCGCACAAGAGGCAGATCAGATGCGTACATGAATGGCTCAACCAGAACTGAAATTGGCCTTGCTAAGAAAACTGATCGCCCCGGGAATACTCCAACTAGCCGGGCTGAGGTATTGTATAAATGTATTAACTTTGTTCTATTCAGAATCCATATCTATCCAAGTACTTAGTTGTGATGTATCCGCAGCCAGCAGCATCTCGAGAGAGTTTCGTGTCTGGGGGTGAAGACGGGCGAGCTAACTTAAACGCTCACCATGGCGACGACATGGACTTAGTCATGGAGAGCAATTCTACTCAGGACAAACGCTTCAGAAAAACAAGCACGGTAAGGATTGTTTTTAGAAATGCTTTAACAGATCTGATTTCTTTATTCTAACCAACTGGTTTTTAATGGTTATAGGTCAAAGAGCCCATTCTGCAATACTCGAAGCGCCAGAAATCTATTGCTATCTGAAAATCTTCATGTGGGCTCTTTTGTCTATGCTTCTTCCAATCATGCTTGTTTACTGGGTTCTACAGAGTTTGCTTTATATATAGTCTGCATATTATCAACTAATGCAAAAACATCAGTAGGAATTATAATATTCTCAGTTATTTCGATTTAGTTTAGTCTGGCAAACTGGCCTAGTGCTTTAATTTTTTTCAAGTTATCGATATTTTCTGTGTTTCTCTCAAACTGATGTGTGGAACATGCCTATACTCTATAGTAGCTGTAATTATTGTAATAGTGAGAATTACATAAATAGCATTAGATAAATAAGACCATAAAAATGTGTTACACAAGTAATCAAGTATGAAAATACACATAGACGGGCACTTATACTTTTGATACTGAAAATAAGAAAAGGAGAAAACTTTATTTACTTCGAATAACTCTTTAAGATTTATGTATAATGTAATGATATTTAGCTTTGCATTTTTTTAAAGAGAAATTAATTGGACTTCAAAACTTATTCAAGACTATATATATTGTTCTGGATTATTTGACTGAATGAATACAAAAGAGTTTAAATGATGACATTAAAGGGTTCATAATTAAAAAAGTAATTTTATTTTTTTAGATGAAAGTAAAAAATAAACGTTAAAAGCATAAATTAGTCGACTTGACAAATTAACCTAAAGTCATGGCTTCGGATCATTTAGATTGGATTTGTCTTGGGATTCTAAATACTTAGTTCAGAACTAAGTATGGACCCAAAATCATTCATTTTAAAAAGGATCATAAAGAGAGATGGTTATCGAATCTTATAATGTTAAGAAGAATAATCAATACCAAATTAATGCGAGGTAAATAATGGGATTAACAATCATCACATATTAAAGAAACAATTTATTGATTATATTTTGGATTGATTGCTTTGTTCAAACTTGGATTTGTAACAAGAGTTTGATTATATTATTTATTTTGAGAATTTAGGAGTGCGATTGCTAAGCACACGGTTTACACCCATTATAAGATCTGTTGTTTTGATTTATAATTAATTTACTACTTTGTAGAAATTTATTGGAATATACTTTGTCGATATTATATTTTTGTGACGTGGGGACTCGCAAGATTGTAAATTCAGCTCATATACAACCTACGCATAAGATACTAACCTCTTTAGATTAACTATAGGTTACACACACAAACATAATGGTATTGATGAGTTTCAAACTCGTGACTTACGACAACAACAAAACAACTACCTCAATCAAGCTATGTCTTTCCAAAAAGTACTATCATTTGCCTGTAAACAGTTTGGCAAGTTGGCATTGAATTTAATTATTTAAGGTGTAACTCGAAAGAAAGAAAAAAGCATAAATTAGTTTGAATTATTCTTTTGTGACATCAATTTTCTCATTTGGTCGAAGTTTTCATTTTTCTTCAATTAACCAACTCAGTTCTCTACATCTCATCACATTTTTAACTAACTAAACTTGTTATCTCCATCAAAATGCTTCAGGTTTGTGAACATCCGTGAAATAATAGAATTAGGTATGGATCCAAGATTTATCTGATATGTGCTACAATTTATAAAATTCAATATTAAACTGAATTAGCGATAACATCTTGTTCAATTAAATTATACAGAATTATGAGGGGTAACGATTTTACATTGATCAAATTTTAATACTGAAGAACTATATTAGTATACAAACGAATTTATTATTATTATTTTTTTATGACGAGGATAATCCGTAGCCGCTACCAAAGTGCGCATTGAGGTAAAACCCCGCTCCCGTGCAATAAGCATGCAAACCTATATTAGTATAAAACGAATTTATTATTCTTCTTGTTCAAAACTATTTAAAAGATGAAAGTTGTAGAGTTGTGAAAAAAGACAAAAGTTATAACCATGAAGATTTTTCATAGAAGGAGACGCAGCAAACAAGAAATAGCTGCCACTAGTTTGAGATCAAAAAACTCAAGGCAAAGAGCAAATATATCAGATTCTGGTTGCCACATGTCACCTCCACCAGCCAATCACACTTCTCCCCTCCTATCCTCGTTAGATAAGCAAACTCATCCATACATTAACTCTCAGTTAATAAACCTGTGACAAACACAAACTCAAACATCAAACAACTGCAAAAATGGCCTCTGCCTATGCTTCATCAGCCATTGCTGCTGCATCCTTCTCTTCCCCAAGGCAAGTTTCTCGCACTACATGCATTTATATACTTATATAACTCTGCACTGCATTTAATCAAGAATCATGAAAGCATGATTTTATTTTATATGATCATTTAGAATTCTGCAAAAATAGCATTTGAATAGAGAAGTTATGATGCAGCTCACAGAAAAATGGATCAATTGTGGGAACAGCTAAGGCCTCCTTCTTTGGAGGAAGAAAGTTGAGAGTGAGTAAGTTTGCAGCACCTTCAACCACAAGATCCGTCGCCGTCTGCGCAGCAGCTGATCCGGAGAGACCACTGTGGTTCCCTGGGAGCACCCCCTCCCCCGTGGCTCGATGGCAGGTTTGCCGATCATCCCATATCTCCACAACATGTAAATAATGCCATGATATAGTTCTAAACTCGATTTCAATCCTGCGAATGCAGTCTTCCCGGAGACTTTGGCTTCGATCCTCTTGGCCTAGGTACCGAAAATGTCGAAAATTTTTGTTAACACAACTTAAATTCGAGCAAAATAAACATATACTTTTACTTCTGTGTAGCGTCTGATCCGGAGAGCTTGAAATGGAACCAGCAGGCGGAGATCGTGCACTGCAGATGGGCGATGTTGGGAGCTGCCGGAATCTTCATCCCGGAGTTCCTCACCAAGATTGGAATTCTAAACACACCCTCATGGTACACTGCTGGTGAACAAGACTACTTCACCGATACGACAACTCTCTTCGTTATTGAGTTGATCCTCATTGGCTGGGCCGAGGGGAGAAGATGGGCGGACATCATCAAGCCGGGATCCGTTAACACTGACCCCATCTTCCCCAACAACAAGCTGACTGGGACCGACGTTGGCTACCCAGGTGGGCTGTGGTTTGACCCGCTCGGATGGGGGTCCGGATCGCCAGCAAAGATCAAGGAGTTGAGAACCAAGGAAATCAAGAATGGAAGGCTGGCAATGTTGGCGGTGATGGGGGCATGGTTCCAACACATCTACACGGGAACGGGGCCAATTGATAACCTCTTTGCCCACCTTGCTGATCCCGGTCATGCCACCGTATTCGCTGTAAGTGGGAGTATAAGATTTCAACCATCAGTCATACCTATACTACTGCATGATTGAAACCACAAACTTTATAGACAATTATGGTAAGATTAGCTGCTAACAGTGGTTTCATTATGAAATGCAGGCTTTCAGCCCCAAGTAAAAGAAGCAAGACAACTGAAGTACTGGAGAAACAGTAGCAGGAGGAAAAGGAAGAGATTTTCAGTGTGTTTTTCCAATTAATGTTGCATTGTTAGATATGTACTGCTACATCCTTATGCCTGTAGAAAAGTGCTTAACCAGTGTACAAATGCCTCCGAACGACCCTAAATGCGTAAATGCAAATCATGTCCATAAATGATATGTATGCATTAAGTAAAATGATCAGAGAAAATCATCATAGGCAGTTAAGGTCATAGTCTGATGTTCGTAAGAAAGCAATACAACTAAAGCTTCAGATGGAGGATAACCAGTATATTCTTGCAATGAAAAACTAACCAGGAAGCATGAATCACTTATCATTCTACACTCCATTGTCACCACTAAATTCATTTTTGCTAATTAGGTTTTGAGTACTTAAGAATGCAGCTAGAGTTTCAGGTAATAATCAAATAATACTTGAAATATTTAAATTACTCCTATTAATCAACTTCCGCGCCACATTGCCATCACTCGAGTCATAATTCATGAGATTAACAATATATAGAATCACATATGATGAACAAGAACCAATTATGTAAAACGTCCGAATCATTTCGTTGTTTAACCAAAAACATACACATTCATTAGTACAGGAAAGTAGAAACCATCTTTTCATTGATACTTCCAACTTACAAATAGCACATTATAAGCCCTTGATTAATTAATAAAAAAGTCTTGATTGTAGTTCGATCACAATAGCCAATGTTTATCCGAGTGGGAAAAAAAGAGGCGTTTTATTTTTGGTTAATTAAGTTACCTCTGTTGTTTGCTTTTCCCCTTCTGCTATTCATTCATGTTCCATTCTACAATTTTAGAACCTACAACTACATAAGCCTGGAAACTTACAATTATATTTTAAATTTACTTATGGATCTCAACCAACCTATAGGCTATAGTTACAGCAGATCACTCATAACTCAGCTTACATGCAAGTGTTTACGGTCTTCTTGTTCAGACAATCAATCAACCAAAAACATGACCATTCAATTTTCTGAAACTTATGAAGTTATTATGCTTTTTATGGAAAGCAAGAATCTAGAACTATGTATTGTAGGCGTCCTAGAAGCAATGGTGAAAACAGGAAGGTCCTTTTACAAAATACGGATGTTTTCAAATTATTTTTCTCTTGGTAGTAAGATTCAAGCACCGTGAAGTTGAAAAGCGACAAAAGTCTTTTAGCTTTCATAATCGAAAGCACCACTCATGGCGCTTATGATCTTAAGTCTATTTGAAATTAGAATCGACTCACGCATCACCTCGCATTCAACTAAGAGTTTTTGGCTCCATCATTGAGAAATTGGCAACAAAATACTCAACGCCATGAAACGAACATAAATAATTTGATGTGGAGCGATTGGAAGACGAGGATGAAGGATCGGAGACGGATGGACGATTCGCAAGAGTTTACGTGAGACGAGCTCGAGGCGATCGCGAAGGCGGCAAGTCCATGTTCGACGCCGTCGGGAAGGGCAGGCACAAGAATAGGCACGCCTGCATGCATGCATGGTCGTGCCTTAGTATTTCCTAATTAATTTATTTCCTTAAGTTATTTAATTAGTCTATTTCCGTATTGGTTTATTTTAGTAATTCCGTATTTTTGGCCTTGTTTATTTACGTCAATAATTGTGGGCTTCCATCCTATTAAAAGGGGATGAGAACACCCTAGTTTAGGTATGCTTGATTTTGGAACTGATTTTGGGTTTGTTTATTTACGTCAAGACTCTCGTCTTGATTTGGGACGAAATCACCTTGGTTTCGTAGGGGCGTTGCTTATTAGGATTTATCATTTAATTCCGTTTTCGTTTTGGTTTGGATGTTGTGATCGATATTTATTTATTCAGCAAGGGGTGTGATCGGCAATTAGTTTTTTTGTTATCGGCCAGAAGGTAGACGAATTTCATTTGAAGTCAGCATCTACGTTTGCATCAATTTACATATTCATCAATTTCAATTCACTTTCGTTTGGTATCAGTCCCAGTTTTATATATATATTCATTGCATTTAGTGCGAAACCGACACATTGGATTGGTAAACAAGAATTGTGAGTGCTTGTGACGTGAATATATTCGTGATCAAATTAATTGTTTCTTTTTGCTTGCATCATAATTGCATCAGCTTTAACTCTACTCCACCAGTTTTCTGCCAATTCTTAGTTCAAATTAACTGTGTATATTAATTTTCTATTATAGATTTTACTTGCTTACCTAGACTCCTTTGGTGGTGTCCCTATAAGTTTTGCCTGTTGCTATTCATGCTTAAAGACTAAATCTCCAGATTCAGTGAAAGAAGCCTTCAAGAGAATATAAATCACTCTGGAGACATGCATATTTTGTGCAACACTTAACCTTGCATTCTTAAGAGTTCTTCCCTTGATATAAAAAAGAAAATAAAAGCCTTAAGCTTGACTAGAAGTTCAAACAAATATTATTAAGTTGGTGATAAGAAAATTACAAAGTTACCAGAAATCCAACCTTAAGAAGTCATTGGGTTACTATCAGATTCAATTCAAGCTTAAGAACAAGTGAACATCAACTTGTTGAACGTCCCAGAGTGAAGAAGAGAGAAACACTGTCGTTCAAGGTCGGTCCACGAGTCGTGCCTTAAATATTAGTCATTAAGATCTGTTCCAATAAGCTGTGCCACTGTTAAAGGCAAGCACATCATTGTATAACTAATTTATGACTTCGCATCCTTTTACGAATACAATCAAATTTCCACACTTATTATCAGCAATGATTCTAGAAATCTTCAGACTAAAATAATCTTACAAGAGAATTCAGAAATATAAGTAATGACTAAAGACTAGTTAATATGAGCACTAGCAGTAATTCACTACACATTGCAATAACTTCAACCAAAAGCACTTGAAATACAAAAATAAAAATAAAAATTGCAGAATTCTCGAAAAAAAGGATGAATCTTACACAAACACCAGACAGATTTATCAATAGAAAAGTATATCAGTATCATAACTCTTTCAACTTCTGATACAGCCTAAGAGCAATTTCCCACATTCCTCTTCTCATACATACAATTAACATTTCATATAAACAACAAACCCGCATATCTTCAAGAAGGCGGACTGGGCGGGCGAACCGTAATCTGAACAGGAAGCGGGCGGCCGGCGCCGGTCCCACCGCAGCTATTGCAGGCCATCCGGCCAGACCCGGCGCAGGTCCGGCACCCATAATCTCCGTCGGACCATCGGGTGCAGGAGCAGGTGACCCGGCCAGTTCCGTTGCAGCTAGGGGCATCTGGGGCCCCGGCCCGAACCCATCATCGGGTTCTGATCCATGATCTGTTTCACGAGGACCGCCCCCGCCAAAACGCTGATGCCGGTGGCCAATTGTGTCAACAGGATCGGACCCATTACTGAGTTGCTTCGAATTGGAACGCCGTGTTGAAATTGGGGAAGGGAAGGAAGATTTTTTTGGGTGATATTGGATGGATTTGAAGAAATTGGGTGTGGTGTGGAGTTATCGATGGAAGTGGTGGCGCAGGAGTACACGTAATTTGGTGGTGTTGGGCTGCTTGGAGTTTTGGCCTATTTTTTCGCTTTTTTTTGGTAATAGATTGCCTTCACACATTACGCGGGCAACGTGTAACTGCACATTCACACACACATTTTGGCCTTTTTAATTCTCTTTTAAAAATAAATACTCTCTCCGTCTCATTAAGTTTGGTTCGTTTATTTTCGACAGTTATTTCCATTAAGTTAGACTTAATTTTTTTTATAGTTATTAAGGTTTGTTGTTGGTTGTAAATGAAGAGGTGTGTCCTAATAAATTATTAAGAAAAATTACCATTTTTAAAATAGATCAAATGAATGAAACGAAATGAGTAGATATTTAAAATACACGTAGATTGATACTACTAATAGTAACATGGACACAGACACGGAACATAATCTTTTTTTAAACCTGAAGACACTAAATGTTGATTATATACAAGCATAAAAAATTCAAAATAAATAAAATGATACTGAAGTTTTAATAAACAATATATAAAAGGTGGTAGAGGGTCACATATTCAATTGTTGAATGTAAAAATGAAAATAAGTTGTCATCTTAGAGTGTCCAACAATTAAGTGTCCAACGAGATTGAATTTACTAGATTAGACAATGAGTTTCTGTTAATAGTATACTAAGCATTTTGTTTTAGAAATGATAAATTATTGGTGAAATATTTACTAAACTACAATAATACCTAACTTTTATATATGTGACGCCCAAAATTTTCAATATAAAATGTACCGCATATCTATTAAAGTTGTTTTAGTTACGTAAGTCACGCTTTAAGTCTAAATGAAAATTAAAGCATTTATCTCATTTGTCATTAAATTATTTCTATTATGTAAATTTATTTTGAACTTTGAATGTGTTTGTTTTGTATCATATTATGAATATATATGGTCTATTATTGAGATATGAATCATGATAGAATTATAAGGCAATAATAATATTTATTTATTTCGAATTTCCTAAACCTACTAGAATTCATGAAAGATTATAATATTTTATATTGTATTAAGTTATTATGAGATAATTTTAGATTATGTTTTATGATTGAAATAGATATTGTATTTGTGATATATATATGTTTTAGGATAAAATCTAATTGTGTTTATCCATATCCTAATTTATCTATGATTGAATCTCTTATATGTAAGTAATAGATTAAATTTTATCTAAATGATATAAATTCGAAAATAATTATGGATAAAATATATTTGATACCTTTTATGATTATGAATCTCTAGATAATTATTTCTAGATACCCTTAGTCAATCATAATATAGCATCACATAAAATTTTCAAAAAATCAATCAAGATATCTAGAAGTTGTTTCCAAGAATTATTTATACATATTTCCGTCATTATTTCGTCATGAAAATTTAGAAGAATATTCATCGGTATGTCTAGTATACTTATTATTTTTGTAAAATTTTACAAGTATGATAATTATTTTTAAAAATTGTTATTCGTAACCTACCGAGCTTTTGACAAAGACATTCATGAGCTAAATAAGAAAATTATTTTCATGTTTTCTTAATGTTGTTTTCGACCATGCTGAATTTTAATGGGATATAATATATGTTAGGTCATTCATGTAAAAAAATATAGAATTTTTAGGATACGTTTACTTATTTATTTTTAATTTGTTTCTTGATGTGTCAGATTCTTTTGTCAACATTCATGTGTATTGAAAAACAAAAGTTTTCATGTTACTATTAATTGAATTATTATTCATGATAAATTTTATTATGATGAAATAGGTAATATGTTGTTAATGTTAGAGATCTATAATTTTTAGGACAAAACTTTTACGATTTCATTAATTTATTTCATGAATTGTCGAATTACTCGATGCACTAATGAATTGTCAATCGAAGTAAGATTATGTTTAATATACTTAAGTTTATTACCATGTGAAATCGTTAAAATTGCATGTTAATAAGTAGATTATGTATAGTATACGTTGTTTGATTATTATGATCTATGTGTAATTATGAATTATTTGAATTGTTGATGCATGCATGACACTTAATGTACGAAGTCATTAAGATAAATTTCCATGTTTATGATAAGTGCGTAGGACTTAAACATCTCGATATTCATAATTTTTCATCAAATCAATGTTAAGGTGGGGAAGTATTCTTAAACTACATTTATCCTTATTATATTTTATGCTCGATATTTATGAGTTAATATCACACATGAAAATGAAGGATCGGAGTTGATCCGCGATCGGAGTTGATCGGTACAAAGGTTTATGGTCGAGTTGATCCGTTTTAAATGTTAGAGTCGAAGTTGACTCTGATGGTCCAGTGCGACTACGTAATTCTTACATGTTCTATTTTCATAATATTTGTATACTATATAGTTTAGATTAAGTGTATTCCTATTCGAGCATCGTACTCATCCCTATCATTTTAATATTTTTCAAGAAATGGCTCGGTCGATGCATAGAGGTGTTGGTGGTGATGGTCACGAGGATAATTTATCGTATTTAAATTATTACTTTTAGTTTATGAACTATTCGTAGTTTCTTTTTGAAATGTTAGACGTAATAAATTTTTATTTAAGACTTTCGTTGAGTATGAAAATAACCTAAGTTTTGCAATGATTGTTTTTCCTTGAAAATGTTTTGAAAGAGTTATGCATGTTAAGTATGAAGTAAGCATCCCTAGTTAAGCTTATGAAAATTGGCGTTACAAAATATATCCAAATAACTATCGCATTCACAATCAAATTCTCGAAAATATACCGCTTAGTTAAGAAATTAAGTGAAAATCTTTTGAGCTATCGTTATTGTTATGATTTTGGTAAAGCAATAGTAGAATATTTAATTTGGAATAACATACATATTAACTTCGGTGTGTATAGTTGTTTTTATGGTGAATCACTTAAAATATCTAATAAGATTTATTATGAATTTAAAAGAGTATTACAATATATCATGATACTAGAGTCAATTGCCAAAATATCACTCTCCAAATAAATAATTCCTAAAATAACACTCTTTCAAAAATAATTACCAAACTAATATTCTTTTGCCACCTATACACTTATTCATTAAATGAATATCTACATGGAAAATAAATTTTATTTTTGCATTTAATTTTATTTTAACAGAATAAAAAAAAAAAAAATAATTGCTTTTTATTTTTAGTTAGAAAATACAAAGAAAAAAATTATTCAATAACAAAGAAAAAAATATTTTTTTCTTATTTTTATTTGAAAAAAACCGGAAGAAGATTCTTTCCAACCTAAATGCAATAATTATACGATTAAACCTCGATAAAGTAAGGTTCAATTAAGTAATAATCTCGTTTAGATAATAATTTCATCCAGAGTCCCGACTGGGCCGATGTACTAAAGTGATAATTTCGCTAAATGCATTAAGTAATTAAAAAGTTTAAATCATGAAGATCCCAACGAAAATATAAAGTAATAATTACTTGATTTGAAAAAAATATATAGACAATTACTCCCTCCGTCCCATTATTAGTGGCCAACTTTCTTTTCTAAGACGATTAAGGGAATGTAATAAAGTATGAGAAATGAGTAGATAATAAAGTATGAGAGATAAATAAGTATAATAATGAGAGAGTAGGAGAGAGAAGATGATAAAATAGGGAAAGAGAAATAAGCATAATAATAAAGTAGGATTTAAAAAAAGTATGAGAGATAAGCATGTATAAAGAGGAAAGAGAGAATGGCAATTTTTCTCTAGGTTTGGGACGTCGCCACTAATAGCGGGACATCCGAATTAGAAAAGGTGGCCACTAATAATGGGACGGAGGGAGTATAATGCTACAAGAGTACAATAATCATTTCTTATAAATATAGGCTTCCATAGTTATTATTTTATCTTCTCACCTAAATCAAAATTATTATCCTTAACTTCACTCGCAAAGTATAGACAACTTCCGAATATTTTGATTGTATTGTAGCAAGTTATTATTTAAGATGGTTATTGTTTGAATAAACCTTTTAATGACACAATTTGAATAAATGTACTATCATCTCGTTTAGGATCACCATCTTCATCATCAATACCGTTCATAAAGCTGCTTTCAATAATTTCTTCATTCATTCGTTAGCTTCATGGTGCATCATTCTTGATAGTTTAAAAGATCTTGAACATTCATAGAATTTCGTAGGGTAAATTATAGATGACATTTTCTAATATTTGAAATATTTATCAAATTCAAGGAATCGGGTTGGTTAGATCATTTTCACGTTCAACGAATCTAGCAAATACCTAAAACATTCTCGCGGGATGATTTATATAAACAAAAATAAACTTTTTATTTTTTATGTGTATGAGTTTTGTTCTTTTATAAAACTATTTAGTTTTTTTACAAAATTGACTAATTTGACTTGTATTATAATTAGTGCATATACATTGTACATTTTTAACATGATTTTAATAAAGCAAATACTATAACTTTTGATTTTTTAATGTTTACCCGAACTAAGTTATTAAGAAAATTAAGTTTAATACTCATATTTAACTTGTTTTATATCTAAATTTCTCTCTAAAGTAATAAATATTCATGTATCGATAAATGATTAATTTATTCATTTATCGATAAAATGAATAACTTCGCTAAATGATTTTTTTTGTCCCTAGTATATTACTTTAAATAGGTTTAACTGTATATATTCTTTATTTTTTTCTGTAATTAAAATAATAAAAACATAAAAAGAGTTCCTTATTTTCATATAAAAATTAGAAAAATATTTTTGTTTGAAATACAATTAAATATAGAATTAAAGAAACGTGCAAAAAAAAAAACTAACAAATATATTTTAATCTTTTTATTTGAAAATGCAATTTTATTACAATAAAGTGTACTGCTTTGCAATTAAGTAAATGTAATTTTCCATGTAGATATTCATTTAGTAAATAAGTGTATAAGTGTCAAAAAGAGTGTTAGTTTGGTAATTACTTTTGAAATAGAGTTATTTTGGAAATTATTTATTTGAAGTATGAAGAGTGTTATTTTGACAATTGACTTTGATATCTATTGTGTAATGTGTAGATACTATAATAATATTTTTAATTTGATAATTTTAATTGTATAAATAGGGTTATGGTTCTCAAACGACCATATACATATAAGTCAATATATGTATTCTTTCAACGGCACGGCGTCGTTCATTTGGAAGATCCTTTGAATTCATTATCAGTTTATTAACATTGAGATTATGCTTAGGTTATATAAAATTGAATTTGATTGTACCCTAATTATGGATTAATTCTAACAGAATAAAATAATCATATAAGGTTTAAGAGATTTGATGACAATTTGTCCAATAAGAGAATTTTATTCTGTAGTCTGACTCTCCGTCAATCTTAAGGTGAGCTCGGAAAGTACGATTACAAAATGAAGGTTGAATAAATTGTTCTAGTTTGAATCATATTTTTCATACAATAGCCAAATAATGTATCACGCGAAAATAAATAACGTGTCGAGATGGCCGAGCGGTCTAAGGCGCCGGATTAAGGTTCGTGGGTTCAAATCCCACTCTCGACAATTTCATTTTTTTAACTTTATATATTGAAAAAAACTAAAATTAAAAAGAAAACACTGAGTTCTGGAATATGTCATACATATTTAAGAGTACACAATATATGAATTCACGAGAAAAAACCGAATAAATCACATATTTTTTCTCCTACCCCCTCTCTGCCAAATCGGTCCATCCATGTCTTGGCACTCGGAAGGAGCATATGAAGGGCAAAATCGTGCATACTACCCGGTTTTAATTATATTTATTAATAAATTATTATTTCGTAACTTATAAATTTCAAAAAATTTGTCCCTCTCCCCCATCTTGATGGTCAAGGATCCGGCCCTGTTTCTTGAAACTTCTTTTTCATGTTACTTTTGTGCTTAGTATTAGGACTAAAAAAACTACAAAATCTAGTGCCAAAAAAATCATATCATCGATATGCATGATCTTTTATTATTTTGTAATTTTAGATTCGATATTTCTACAAAAGAAAAATGATTTCAAATATTGTAGTAGTATTTTGTTTAATCCGCTTTTGATGGACTGAAGTCATTGAACTGTTGTATGCCACCGAATTACTCAAATTATTATGCTAAAAGAACATACTTTAGTATTTAAGTATTTAACGCACATTGATTCCATACTACTTTTTATTCCTTAATTAATTATATCGCTATTTAATAAAAAACCGTAATCGTTAAGATGTGCACATAGTAAACTGCAAAAGTACTATACATTCGATTTATAAACTCAACTCCATGGTATCGGATTTGTGTTCATAAAATAGAATTCAACCTTGTCGATCTTTTATCAAATCACGCTCAAACTTTAAAATCAAAGATCGATCCAATTTGCATTCGATCTACTCAAAATCGAAACGTATACTGACTCACCTCGATTCAATTGTATTAGGGTAGTAGTTGGGAGATGCTCGTCCAGCAAAATTCCAAGAATGTATGAGAGAAATTGTATAGCCAAAGTTGTTAGTTGTCAGCATCTCTGACCTAACTATCTTGACTGTCTTTCTAATTGAAATGCCATCTGACCCTTTTTGCCCCCCCACACACTCTTTCAACATCCAATTCTTCTTAAAAAATTAATTTCCAATATCACCCTTCATGTCTTTCTGTTTGTAAATTATTACTTTACTATAAACAATACTCTTTACTAGATTTTGTTATAAAAATCATATTTATCAAATTTTGGTCTGAAATTTCTTAAGGATGAAGAGTAGCATAAGTTGTAAAATTCTATGGGTATATCCGGAAATTTCTACCTGGATGAGGTAGTCCAAAACTAGCTACGACACTTATTATCCATACTCGCACTATAAAATATAATAATGAGGTAGTAATAACACAATGTTTCAAATTTTCAAAACATGTGATCTAGTTTCACCTACTCCACAACTTTGTGAGAGACCTCATTGTAGTATAATTTTTCCTAGATAGATGAATAATTAATTTACAGTGTTAATCTTTAGATTATTTCAAAATACTCCCTCCATAATAATATTATCTCATTTTAAAAAATATGTAGACTAAAATTAATTAATTAAAAAAAATTAAAAATATACAACACAAAAATACCATTTTATTAATAAATATACTCAAAAGAAAATGGGACACTTTTAAAATAACTAGGGAATAAATTATTACCAATAACCCCTAATTTGGTGTACAAACTATATAGATAATGACTGAATATTTTTACTTTTTTTATGCCATACGACATTGAAATTGAATAATAATAATTCCACCAATTGGCTTTTTTTCCCACACATCACTTCAAAATAAAAGATGCTTTACTCTATTATTCAAAATCAATTTTTCGTTTTAAATAACTAGTTAGGTCCTTTATCAAAACTGGGCCACGATCAATTTAATTAAATGCACCCCACCATATACGTTTACATCATATTTTATTATTTTTATACTAACTTGCTTAATTTTCATGGCTAAATATTAAATTAGAAGTTGTGGTGCATTTTCTAAACCTATTCATATTAGGCGTTGAAAAGAAATCCGATAATTTTTCTCTAAAACCTATTCAAAAATAGGGTTTGACAAATATTCCAGGCTCTTAACTCTTAATTAAGCATGAAAAAGATAAGAGTCTTCGAGACTATGTATTTTCCTCATAAAAATAAGGTGGGTCCGACACTTGTAGTGCAACGGTCCTTAATTGCTCGAATTGTCACTGTCATAACAAAATCAAAGATTTAATAACATCAACATAAAAGATATTTTGTTTTTAATAATAAAAGAGATAAACCTACTAAACAAATACACTTAAACCCCGATAAAATAATATTCAATAAAGAATAATGCCCGCTAAGATAATAATTTCTTTTCTGGTCCCGATATAGTTCAATGAACTAAAAATAATGTTCGATAAAGAATAACCTCGTTCAATAAATATTTTTGGCCCCAAGATTATTACTTTATGTAGGGTTTAAAGTAGCGGTAAGAACGTGCATTTATTCTTCACATTTTATTATGAACCTGTATATTCAACTAAATAAATACTAAATCATGTTTTTTTCTGCAGTTTGAGAATATTCCTTGGAAATACTTATATGCTATTTTCTCACAAATCAAAGTAACAAAAACGTAAACTTTAATCCTTAACCAGTTAACCCTAAACGAGTGAATGGATGATTCTTCTTTCTAATTGTTCTTTATCTTCTCTTATTCTAATTGATTTTGCCATCTACTACTATTTAGTCGTTAACTTTGTTCACAGTTCGGTCAAATCGGACGGAACCAAATAAAACTTGTAGATAGATTGTAGTATTATGAATAATATTACTTGACGTATAGTTGTTTCTTCACCATAATAACCAAGTCTTGGTCAAAATTGATTTGAATAATTAGTCAATGACGAGACCCCGTAAATTTTAACCCACCACAATCTCTTCAATAAGTCAATTATAAATACAGTTAAATCTCTATAAAAGAATAATCTCAAGTAAGATAATAATTTCTTTCGATTTCGATATGAATCAATGCACTAAAATAATGTTCGATAAAGTAATAACCTCCTTAAACGGATATTTTTTCTCGGTCTCAAGATTATTACTTTATCGACGTTTTAACTTTTACAAAGAAAGTAATAAGTGAACTTTAATGATGCTAGCATTGTACTTTAATTATATCAAATTAGCAATTATTTAGCAATTGTGATGTAACCCAAAAAGGTTAGTGGTGAAGCCCTCAATTATTAAAACACAAATAGCAGATTATTAATTAATGATTCTAGGTTGTGGGTCACTTGATGTCGGCGCTTCTCTGTTCGTTCCAACACTTATATTAATATGATAATTATATAAACACGTCCTCATTGTTTAGTGCACCCCACCGACTATGTTTAATTTCTGCTGATCATCTCGTTGCTTCTCTCTCTCTCTTCTTCTTCTTCTTCTCTCTCTCACTCCTCAGTCTCTTTTTCATTCAAGAAATCATGTTCGAAGAAAAACATTCAAGAAGAAGTATGTCTAGATGGAGATTCCAAGGTACCATATATAATCATCTGCTCATCGTTAATTAATTCCTCCTTTTCTTGAATATTATTTGAAACTATATACAAATCATTTATATGTATTGTTAGGAGGGATCAGAGTCTGAAGGAGGAGGAGAATCATTTCAATCATCAACGCCGTGCAGCTCAAGCTAAATCAAAAACAGCAGGCCAACTAGCATGGTCATCAAGGCAAACTCCTTATATCATGATCTTTTCTTTGTGTCTTTACTTTTGCCCCAATTATGACATGTCTCGATCAGGGGAGGCCCTTGAATATTAATAAAAATTAGAGGGTGAAATTCAATTTGGGGGTATAAATTTATAATTTAAAGATGCCCAAATAAATTGTTATTGTAAACTATTTAGGGGTGATCGGTCCCACACGTCCAATGGTGGATTAAAAGGGTGTGCGAGGGAGGAATTATTTTATTCCTTCTACTATTGTATATTCTTCAATTCAAAAATTTCATCTACACTAAATAGTACTCAATCGTCTCGTTTAAAGTTGCACATATTTCTTTTGGACGTTTCAATAGAAGTGATTCATTTTTTAAAGTAAAAAAAAATTGTGTGGACCACATAAAAAAATCAAATAATTTATATAACACTACTATTTTCTTAATTTTTGTGAAGAAAAGAAATAGGTCACATTAAATGTAATGGAGGGAATAATAATTTATGGATCCTCCCTTGCACAACCCCTAGTACTAATCATGATTGCAGAATAGTCTGTCATCTCTTTACAAGTACATGGAGTTTTCATTAATAGTCTGTTAGTGTTTAATTTTAATTTTTATCACAGAAGGTGAACCGGGTGATTCCCGCCCACCTGGTAGCCGAAGCTATCTCGAAGCTCCACGGGCTCGACCTGAGATGGTCGGGCCCGATCACGCCGACCGAAATGCAGTACGTCGAGGAGTACGTACAGGCCAAGTACCCCGAGTACAGCAACGGCCTAGCCGAAGAGACCGATCTCTACATCCTTAATGACCACGAATCACACCCCGACGACAAGAAGAAAACTATCCGAGAATCTTCGTCTTCCGACTTGATGAGAATCGAACCTCGAGCCCTCCAAGCTTCTCGATGCGCTCGCCAAGAAGGCTTCTCGAGACGGTAATTTCATGTCCATCCCGGAGATCCAGGCGCGCAACCGCGCCCTCCGGAGCGGCCGTCGAAGACGACTATCTGGTCGTCTTCGCGACAAGCTCGAGGGAGGCCATGATGATGGTGGGAGAATCCTACCCCTTCTTTAGGGGAATTATTACATGACGGTTCTCGGCGACGATGTCGACGTCGTAAGGAGTCCGTAACATTTAGGGATTCGAAGGTTGTAGCGAGCGCCGGACACATGGCTTGATTTGAGGATCAAGGGGTCCCAATTAAGCCAGTATTTTAGGAAGAAATGCAAAGTATAGTCCGAAGGGGCTCTTCGCCTACCCAATTTGTACTAATGGATCTCGTTCGTCTATGCACTGGATATCGGAGGCTCATCGGAACTCGTGGCACGTGCTTCTCGATGCCACGGGATTGACGTGGCTAAGGACTGTTTGGCCCTCGCCCTGCACCATCCGGATTTTGTTACCTGCACCGTCGATATCACCCATGCTCACCCAAATAAGGTTACTTGTCTCTTGGTGAGGAAGAAGTCGTTTGAGAGTGTAGCACCTCCTGCATAGGGGGTGTACTCTACAGAATTGATGAAAAATGTGTATATTGCTATTGCTGGTGGTTATTCAAGATCCATATATGAGTATAAATTACAGGTGGTGATCATTCAAAATTTAAATTTCAGTTAATAATGAAAAAGTAGTATTAATTTTTCAGTTATTAATATATTTATATCGATCTCTAGCTCATAAAGTTGTATTTAGTGATTTGTGTAAGAATAAAAATTAAGAAAGCACGAGAGTTATGCAGGATATATTTCTCCCACTATTTAGTTAAATGAGTAGGATTCGACGGAGAGAGAACATGTTTTTGGTCATTTAATGACATCTCTCCGATTTTTGTCAGGTAATTTTATAAATTATTCAATTGATCCTCTAATATGATGGGTGATCAATTTGCTCCTATAAATTCATAAAGCATGTTAGATTTTGGTCATATAAGCTTCAGAAAATGGGTCCAATTTTGATTATCCGATATAAATTATCGAACATAAAAAGTTCCAGCTTGGATTTCACACTTGTCAAATGACTAAGATAAACCATTTTATAAAGTTTCATGACAAAAAAAGAATACTTAATTATTAAAACCACTTCACATTTTGGTTCTACAAGGTAGTTTTTAACTGTTTTTGAGTCTTTTAATTTTTAACAGTGTTTGTTTTTTGTCCCAAAATTTTATAAAATGTTTTAGTTTAGTCATGCAAGGAAGAATGGTATTTCAGCCCGTCTTTTCTCGTTCGATTATTTCAATACCGAGCCAAAATCGTACACTTTGTAAAGTTATATGACCAAAATGAAAAAAATATAAGACTAAAATTAGAACACATTATAAAATTATATGGCCAAAATCGAACACTCTAACATTAGAGGACCAAAATCAAACATTATATAAAGTTACTCAAAAGGAGGACGAGCATCTTGTATTGATTCAGGGATCAAACTTTTTATATCAAAACATTGCCACATTGGAGAGGACCAAAATAAAAAAGAAATCACATTAGAATACCAAAATTGATATTTTCTCGACTTGATGAGAAGAACGTCTTAATTAGCTACCATTGTTAAAAATAAGTTTAGTATAATAAATAATTGTTGTAGAATAATTAATTCTGTTCGACTTTGGAGTTTTTGTATGTGTAATCAAAAGCGAGTTGTTTTGGTCATATGGAATTATTACCATTTACCCATTATCATGCTCGACTTTTTCGTTCTTTCAATGTGGAATTTTCAAATTCTCCTGCGCTTCAGCCGTAATTAGTGGAATTCTGGAATAGACCCGTAAAAGTTAGATCGGTAAGTTATATTGTTGTAGATTTATAAAGAATTAAGTATTTGATTGAGCCCGCGCCAAATCTTATTTGGGGAAAAGTATTAAACATCATTTATACCCAATTCTATATGACCACACTATATACCCAAGAAGGACGAAAAAATACTCCCTAACTATGAGATGGTCCGGGACTACGGAGAACAAAGGCCGATCACGGTCCGATCAGTCGGACATTTAACCTAGCATGATCTGGCCTGTGCCGATCATAGTGCCGATCACAAAAAAAAAATACTACTTATGCATGGTCGGTCATGTTTGATGGATAGGCACATCCCAATTTTTGGGCCGATGGATAGGCACATCCCAATTTTGGGCCGATGCATGGTCGGCAACGCATTGTTTGTGCCGATCCGATCTGATCGGCCATGTCACCGGACCTGGGCCTGGGACACATCCGAGGCACTGGCTCGATCACGATCCAGATCATGACTGACACTTTTGAGGTGAGAGAAGTGAAAAAGTGGGGTATTTTAGTAAATTTGGGTATATAGTGGATAGTTTTTATAAAGTTGGGTAATTTTGTATTTGATATAGTGTAGATGAGTATATTAGTATAATACTACTATTTGCTTTGTGAGAAACGCCAAATCTTGTTATTTGTATAGCTGAAAAGCATACTACATAAATCATATAAAAAGAGTTTATCACATTAGGTTAATCACAAGAAGTCTTCAGAAGTATTTTTGGAACTTGTGTTATGTATAAAATAATTCGTATCGTTAGGTAGACAATTAATGTTTTTTTATGAATTATGACCATCTCAAAACAACCCTTACCTATATCTTTGTGTATATCTTTGGAGTTTACCTAATGGTAAAAATGATCGGCTTCCGATTCATGGCAAAAGTCTTGTGTGTACTGACTTTTGTATATCTTTGCGTTTACTAAACCACAAAGAGTTTCGCCGATACGTGTTAAATATGACCATGGGCGGATCCGAGGCAGTAGGCGACCGCCCCCGTGTGCAATACCAGTTGCTGTATTTTTTATTTCTAATAATTTTTATATTTGTTCCAATTAAATTTTCGACCCGCCCCCCCCCCTCCCTCCCCAAATTTTTTAAATTTGTTATCCTAACTTTGAAAAATTTTAAAAACATATATTAAGTGTCACATATTTTAGTGGAGGTATAGATTTTGAGTTTGGATACCTAGTTTGGTAGAGTCAACTTATATAACTTGATGTAATTAATATACTATGTTTTTTTGTTTGATGCAATTAATATAATATATTTGTGTTTTCTTTTCATGTACTTATTGGATATAAAAATTAAGAACATTTGAAGTATAAATAAACTATCATTTAAATACTTATTAATTCCCCGATTAGATATTGTTATTCTTCATAATTTCCTCCTAACTAAATTTAGAGTGATAATCAAAATGAGGATTGTGTACTATATTTTTCGAATAAATATAAAAAATATATGAGTTATTCATGAAAGAAGAATTTAATCCTTAAATAAGCCATAAAACATAAGTATAATTAGATTTCGGTAGGAAAATGTGCTAAAATGGTTGTGGGGCCTCCGCCCCCGAACCTCCATATAAAGAAAACCAATCCCCCGATAAATCCCGCTACCTGTACCGAAATCACTGGATCCGCCCCCCTTTTGAATATGACCCACTTGATTTAATGAGAAATGTGACACTGTCAATATAACTTTACGATAAGCAGACATGTATAAGGGTATACGAAAGTGATTCAGAGACATAGAAACCTGTTCCGCCCGACGAAGAGTAGAAGTTCAAATGCTACCAACAATATTTAAACGAAGTTTCTTTGATGCCTAATATTTCTAATTTTTAGAATTAAATACAGAATTATATTCATATGTGCTTTTCCCACTAATTTTTTTTTTTACTAATTTGTGACAGTATAATGTCTCCAAGGACAAAAAAAAATGAAGTCTAGATTTTCAACGGCAGAAATTTATACTAGTAGTATTTTCATATTTGTTTAATTAAAATTTTCAAGACATAAAGGTAGTGGATAGAGGTGGGTCGACTCCATTAATTGGACAATCAGTTTGATTGTGATCGTTGACTTGCATCAAGTTAATTGCATAAATGTTAGTTTTAACATTGGTGGACTATCAAAAATAGCTTTGATAAATCAACCATCAATACATAAGACTCATAAGTAGGGTATAAAAGTTAAGCTTGCACAGTAACACAACATACATCTAGAATAAAGTAAAGCGGTGAGTGTTCAATTAACTCTTAACCATTTAGTCAAATAAGGGCATATCTGCAAATACTTGTTATAAAGTATTTCTTATTATTTTTATTTAAAATTTTAAAAAAAAATTAATTTTAAGAAAAAATAAAAGAGTTTTTTGGATTTAACATAAAAAAAAGAATGTTTTTTAGTTTTAAACTCTTTAAGCACCAAAAACATCAGCTAAACTAAACAACTAATTTTAAAGAAGCTAATGTGAAAAATAAATTTTACAAATATTAAAAAATTATTTATGTGATCACAAAAGTAAATAAGTATTTAAAATAGACTCTTAGCAAACCCGTCATAAATCTTGATGACAAACAATCAACTTCAAATAAGATGTTTTATACTAATTTTGGAATAACCTAACTAGAACGAAGTGTCTTATCATACAAAATGTCATACATTAAAATGTTATTAACTTCTTTAAATTAAATCTATAAAAATATGATTAATTTAGGACAACTGCATGTGTCGCTAATTACAAAGACTTGTGTGTCACATAATATACTTTCTCTTATATGTCGATTTTTATAAGATGTGCTGACTGTACGCGATATTGCGAATTAGCCATAATTGATTTTTGATTTGATTATTTAATTAAAATATATTCCACATGTCAAATGATTTGTATAGGTACATATGGTTATAATATAATTAAGGTACATTGACCAAAGTCCATTAGATCGCTAATGGCACCCAAAAATAACAAAACAACATATACTTTTCTTTTGCACCAAGCAATTAATATATTCTTCATGAAATAAAGTATAACGTAATCTTTGCAGTCTAATCGACATTTTTACCAAATTACTTATCATTTGATTCCCCCCCAATAAATGAAAATTGGGAGACCGTTTCTAAACCGGTCCGTGGCGAAATTACCTTGGATAAAATAAAATAAAAATCCCACGACCAAAAGCCGGTGGCGCACCCTAGCAAAAGGTGGTGCTCACGTTGGCCGCCGGCGGATCTCCGAAGTGCCACAGCCTCCCGACAGCCTTTACCAGATACTTCTTGCAAAGAAACGCCTCTGCTACATCTTCTCCACCTTCCGGTCCACGTCAGGCACGAACACGTGCGTCGCACCCGATCCCTTCCGGTTCCTCGCCAACACCCGCCGCCGAGAATATCGCCGCCATCCTCCCCGGCGCCTCCGCGAAGTACCCGCGGCGCGGCCGATCATTAACGCTCCCATCCGTATCGTACACCTCATCTACCAGCATGTTCAGCGCTAACCTACCACCGACTCCGACAAATTATTAATTGACACAATTTTTTAAAAAAATCTTATCCCGCAACGTGGAGGCACGTGATTGGACTCCGTACCTGCACTTATCGTTAGCCACAAAGGAACGATTTCTCCGGCGAGCAGTCCGGTTCGGATTGCGAGTGGCGCATCAGTTCGTCGGCCTCGAGTAGAGAGATGGGTCCGTACAGGAGGTGTGAGCGTTGAGGGTAAGGGCGTCTTTTAACATTTTTGTCTGGACCCAACTGGGGGTCTCTTCGAGGAATAGCGTCTTGCCACGTGGATTGAGGGCGGCCCATGCATTAGCGAATCGCGGCCGAGGTCCGAAGACGAGGAAATTGGTGGAGGCGAGGGATTGGAGGACTTGGAAGGTGACGGAGATCTCGCCGAGCGACTGCTGCGGGACGATGTTGGAGGTGGTAGTAGTGAGAATGGCGTCCAGCTGGAGGTTGTTGACTTTCCGGGCGGAGCGTACGCCCCACGCGCCGCATAAGATTGGGGCTGGGATGTTCTTCCTCAGCAGCAGGACTACGAGGGACGCGCCGCCGATTAAACCCAGCACCGCCAGGCCCAGAGCGCCCACCGTAAGGCTGGGCCAAGCTGGGGTTGGTTTTTTGCATGTTTTGTGTTAAGGTTTGGTTTGCCAGCATCTCACACACACACATTGCTCAGCCATTTTTAAAGTATACTACCTATAAGATTTTTATTTGGTGAAGACAATTTTAAATTAATTGGCGGAATTTGAGGTTTGAGAGTAATTATTAATTTCTCCTTTTTTATTTTTTATTTTTGTCCTAGTTTCTAAGTTGTAAAGGAAAACGGTACAATATGAAAAATAAGAGAGAAAGCACTTTTTCTTTTTTTAAGAGGAATCTCAGCCATCACCGACTTTAAGTGTGAACAGAATACGCCTGTTCCCGTATTATAAGAAGCACGCAAATATAAGCAGATCAATCGTCTTAAATTAACCATATGTGATATGCTTGTACATACGACTTTTGGTGGGTTTTAGAAAATTTATGATATGACATGAGTGAAAAGCAGTAATTGAAACATAAAATTCATCAATTACAGTGTGTATATATATTAGAATTAGGTGCCATTTATAATTGAAATGTATTGAATAAAACAATTAAAACTGTTGTGCTGACATTTTTGAAAAGTGTGTAATTTATAAATACACGGACAATTTATTTTATCCTTTAAAACTTAACTAGGAATAGGTAATCACTAATAGCATGATCGTTAATTTAGGGTTCGATTTCTCCACATTATCGATAAATTAAAAATAAAAAAATACTAAGAAACCTAACTCTCTAATATATAAATGTGTTAGTTTTTCATGAACCTAAGGTGAAAGGAGCAAAGTTTAGGAGTTTTTTAATCAGAAAATTATTTGCCACTACACACAACTTAGGGTGGGTTCAAATATAGGTTTTGCATTAATAATTCTTCATTGAGTCAACTGAATTCTCAGAATTTTTAAATATGCATGTCAGAATTCATATTATCATATACTATTATCATTATATTATGCAGAATTAGAGAGGTTGATCGTAACACAAGGGGAAAAAAATTGTTA
>CM054825.1:16185622-16347758 GCA_028984105.1 Lavandula angustifolia | reverse complement strand
TAAAATCAATTATTTTCAACTTTAACCAAAATCAAATAAGAAGTGATAAGCATTTGCAAACACCCCTTAAAGATCCCTTCCCATCTCAAAAACAAAAGCTCAAATATTTCTCCCTCCGTCTCACTCTAATTGTCCAATTTTTTTTGGGGCAAGTAAGAAAGTTGATAGTTGTGAGTAATAAGTGATAAAGTAGTGAGGTTCACTATATTTATAAAGTATTATTTTACTAAATAAAAAAAAGTGGACAATGAAGTGAGACAATTCAAAAATGACTATTGAACAATTAGTGGGACGGAGGGAGTAGTTTTAATGTTTCGGAATTTAGTCTATTTTAATTTTTGTTGCAGTTAAAAATTAATATTTTTTTGGCATCTGGTACAGCTGGTAATAATAAGATGAGATCAAGGCACATACTTCACAAAATATAATATAATTGTGAACTAATTAATTTAAAATTCAAACGGCTCACGACATAGACGCGTACACGTTCGCATGTTTTAAGTTTAATCAATTTGCGATAATGAAAAGTTTGAATTAAATTAGAGAGAAAAAAGAAAAAAAAATGTAGTAGAGATTAAACTTGTTCTTCATATGAGTATTTTATTTTATATATGTTTTTATTTTTTTAATTATTACTATTGTTATACGACCCATCTTGTCCGGAGGATAGAGATTCTGCCAACGTTAGCCCGACAAACTCAGATTTTCAACAATGGGTTTAGCTTATCTTAATCAGAAAATTCAAAACACAATGCACACTTGGCTAAATTCTTTTAAATATACTGCAGTACATTATAGTAATTATATACTAATTAATCCCTTCAAAACTAAACATTTACTCATTTCGAAATAAATTGAAAAATTCACTCAACAACAGACTGGTATTAATTCCAATACAGCTTTAAAAAATCTGAATTAAAATATGTCATATTTGTGATTAGACAAACCAACCTTTTATGACCCTTTGTTAAAACTAAATTAGGTCAGTTAGTTTCTCATATACTGTTTGTATGCTAGAGCACATGAGTGGATTATTTAGTGGGCGCTTTGATAAAGATTGCAATTACATTCGTTAATATTAATAGAAAAAATATAAAAAAAATAAAAATACCCCATACATTACACATGTCTTGTATTCTGTTGCGGACTGTCCAATCTCACTTGTCGCCTTTCTAAATAAGGAAATTAATCTCACACATTTAGCAACTTAAATCAACTCCAAACAATTAAATAAATATATGGATCTCACATTTTTATCACATAAATCAATTAGAAATGGGACAAAAGTTTATTTAACCAAATTAGATAACTTTATAATTTTTTTAACCATAATTATAAAATTAGTTAAAATATAACCATTTTTTCTGAAAAGTGGGTCAACTAATCTTTCTCTTTCCTCTCTTCTCTCTTCTCTTTATTGAAATGATAGTTTTATCCCTTATATTCACTTTATCAATAATGATAGTGTTTTAAATGTAGAGAGAGAAAATCTAAAATATTTTACTTTTATAATTGAAAGAGATTATATATAAATAAGATATATTTATAATAAATTATTATGGAGCATGAATACGTATTCAATTAATTATTTTTTTAGTTTATTTAATTATTTTTAAATCTTTATTGAAATTAACATTATATTTAATTGGTAAGAATGTATTAACTTCATGGAATAATCAAATGAATTGCAAAATAAAAAAATAGACGATGCATAATCTTAAAAAAAACTCATCAAAAAATTAATTATCTAGAACAAACATAATATTTCATCAAAGTTTACATCAATTTAATCACTTGTTGCATCAACTCTAACAGGACACTTCCAAATTGTATGACCCATCTCATGACAGTTGCTACATTTTTTTGGTCCTCGTACTTTATGGATTCTTAGGTCTACATTATTAAGTTGCACATCTGTTAAGAATAAAATACATATATTAGAATCAATCAATTAAAAGTTAATTCAAAATTTATTAAGGAATACCATCAATAGGAATATGAGCATTGCAAACACTTTTCTTGTGGCCAGTACTATGACATCTACTGCACGTGTATCTGCGCCTAGAAGACTCAATAGCTGATCGAGCTCTACTCATTCTAGGTCGACCAGCCTGACGATCAATCACCGGAGCACGAACAGTAAAGACAGAAACACTGGATGGTACAATCCAGTGATCTGGATGTGGCATTGGCATGATGTGAGGCGAATATGTTTGCAACAATGTATCTTGTCTGTAGTAATGAGCTACAAACTCAATTACAGGTCGTCCTACAAAGCTGTTGAGAAATATCGTTAGTATACGTCATCATATCAATTAATGACACAAATAGATCAGAATATACCAAGTAACTGTTGCAGCGTGGCGATATGGGATCAAATCGAAATTAAACTCCCGACAGTCACATGTACGATGTTGGAGGTCGACAATATAAGACTTTCTATCATCTTCGACCTTGTATACATGTGTAGTGGTTCCACGTACAATTATGTGACGTCCAAGCTGCATAGACTTCGCCAATTTTTGCGTGACAATGTCAGTCAGTCCATGCTGTCTAGAACTTGTAGCCGCTCGTCGCTCATCGAACCATTTTTCAACTATATACCTATAGACATCAAGTAATGAGCATATAGGTAGTCTTCGTGCCCACAATAAACGGGCATTTAAAGTTTATGCCGAGTTTGATGTCATAAAACCGAAACGACGTGTCCAACGGTGAACTCCAATATCCAAAAGCTTTTTGTAAGCACCACCACCTTGTACCCTAAACCCTAAACCCTATGTCACGCCCCAATTCCCGAGGGAAGGCAAATGGGCCGGAGCGCGATTGGGGAGGGGTGAAAGAAGCGGGAAAGAAAGGGGAAGAAATTGAGACATCTGAAATGGCAATAACACTTGTATTTATATAATCTAACTACCTTAGTAGAAACAAGAGAGGTAGAGTTTAATGTACATAGCGGAAACGTCTTAAAATAGACGAGTATTTGTACAATAACATTTCAGACCAATTCAGCACCGTCACCTTCACACTGCCATCTTCAGCCTGCAAAATCATTTTTGAAAATATTTGGGCTGAGCACTAATGTACTCAGTGGGTAATGCATATGATAATAAACCTCCGAAAATCCTTTTTAAAACCATGAAATGTTCATGCATTACTGGTATCACACAGACAGTTTTAAAATCGAAAGGAGTCTATGTATACCAAAACTTTCACTTGGCCAAACCTTTCTTCCTCAGCTATTGGTGCATTCTATACTTTTCGTTAAACTCAGGGAAACACATTCAGCTGAGAGTAACCTCATTCCCTTCATTAGGCTTGGGAAAAACAGATTATCCCAAGGCTAACTTCGTGACGTTTGGTGTACACTAACCCTGGCTACGTCTAGCTCAGGATCCGATCGTATTCAATACTTATGGGCAGAGCCCATTTTCATTCAAGTAGATGCACAATTTCAATAGTGAGCGAAGCAAATTTTCATGAACATTCATAAACTTTAACTTGCATAAATATCAGAGAGCTTAATAGCTCAAACATAGATTTCTTAATCAAAAATAAAACCCACCTTGTTCTTCTATGCTGACTTGCTTTAATCTTTTCGGTTTTTCCTGGGGATCTACTAGCTGCACTGCTGAATTCTCGTATAAAAATTGTGATGGTAATTTAGCAGGTTCATCTATTATTTATAGAGGCAATTTAAGCTGTTGAATCACCATAGCTAGGTATAGGTATAGCTTTGCATGGTCACTCTATAACACTTACATGAAGCCACGAAATGGAGTAACTCAATTCCATTTTTGCTTCCTTTATCTTTATCATTCAGCATGAGGTCAACAAGCATGAGGTGGAATATCAGCCTCTATTTCTTTTCAATCTTCTCGGCTGAAATAAATCATTTATTTTCCCTATAACTATTTCAGCAACTAATCTGTTATTAAACTGGATTATCAAAACTTGGGGATATCACACCCTAAACCCTCCACCTTGTACCCTACTCGATTTTGCATGTGATAGGTGCCAACAACAATCTCCAACTCCTCTTTGCTAGGAAATAAAGCCCCCACAAAAATTTCGTCATCATTCTCATGAAACGATTCTGCCCGATTCAAAGGACCTAAAAATATCTTTCAAAATCATTCAACCGTGTTTCAGCAAATCTTAAAAGATTGCACTAATATACTGAAACAGTTTTCTTAAAAACGTTTTCTAATTCAACTGAATTTGGGCCTACACATTTCCGCACTATACTGAACTTCAGCTGAACGGTACTGAATTCTGACCTAAGTCAGTTAGCAGGCCTCAGTGAAGTCAGTCACTCTGCCACGCGATTATGAATAGTTTATCTGGTCTACTGAACCTGTTCAGTACGGCATCTTCCTGAAAAGGATTGTTCGCGTTTTAAGTTGAGAAAGTGTTTTCAGGTGTACTCACCCCCCCCCCACCTGAACGTTTATCTCGGGACCAATAATTTCTATCTTCGCAAAGCATCAACATCAAAGAATAATACGTTGATGTCTCATCTATAATTCTTCATCACCACCTATATACTCATATTTATCCCATTGACCACCGTATCGAAGAATAATACGTTGATATCTCATCTATAATATAAAAATGGACTAAAATAAATACCTGTGAACATTTATATATTTTAAAATCAAAGAAATAAAAAAATTAATGAAGAAAACCAAAAGAATTATTGAAAGAAATCGTAGAAATAGAAATATAGTTTCGGAAGAGATTAAATGTGAATAAGTAATTTGATTTATAATTAAATTAAAGAGACTAATTATCTTTTTTCAATGAATTACTTTTATCTTTTTTTCAATGAATTACATCTTTATATTATTTATGAGGAATGTTTGGGCTCAGTCTAATGCATAAAATATTAGAAAGAATTAAACTTTTTAATTCTACACAAATAGAGACCATATGAGGCACTGATCTAATCATTTCTAATTCTAAATAAAAAAATCTTAAAATCATATTATAACCAACGTATTAAAATCATAAATTAATGTATTAAAAATACAAACTCATTTATTTATAAATAGCTAATACAAAATATTTTCATTTAATTTATCCAAAACCTACGAATTAATTCCTAAAATGTAGCTAAGTATCTTAATTTCAAAACATGAGGAAATATCTTAATCATTCCTAAAATGTAGCTAAATATCTTAATTTTCATTTAATGCATAACGTGAGGAAATATCTTAATCATTCCTAAACTAAATAACTAAATATGAAATCATTCTATTTAATCAAATTTCAAAACCAACATATTATTATACAAAATCACACAGATATATACGTACAATATCTTAAAATATCCTAAAGTATCTTATCCTAGTCATTGCTAAACTAAATAACTAAATATGAAATCATTCTATTTAATCAAATTTCAAAACCAACGTATTAATGTAGAAATCAAACACATGTATATATACAATATCATAAAGTATCTTATTCGAGTCATTCCTTTAGCAAAATAATATTAACATAATAACGAAACACCTAAACTGTTTCTTAAATATATTAGCAAAAAATTAGGGATTAGACTACTAAATATGATGAGATTTATATTCAGAAGTTTCCATATAACTTTAAAAACTAGAGATATAAAATATGAAATAGAATAACATACCGGATCCATAATTGTGTTTTTCAAAACCGTGTAGCTCTACTTCAATGCTCTAATGATGGAACATACAATAACTCTATTGAATGATGCAACTTGTTTGCTTGAAGAAGAAGATAAATTCATTTAGGGATGAAGATAAATGAAATGTTGAATATAAATAGAAGAGATTGATTATGGATGCTAATATAAAATATGCTAATTTGAATAAAATTGCGCACTGCTAATCTGAATAAAATTAATTAAGTTAGTTAATTGACAGAATGTTAATTGCACATTTAATTGATACAACCACTCACTGTTAATTAACGTTTTTTTATTTAATTACTTTAATTAGATTGATTACATATTCTTTCTCTTGGTAGCGCCACTTTTAATTACATATCATCTCTTAGTAGTCAATTGACAGTAAAAAATTAAGTTCAAGATTCAAAAATTTTAACTATTTTATCTCTCCTGGTAGCTCCACCTTTGTAGTCAATGAACCCACTTTTTTGCATAAAAAATTGAGCATGTTAGAAAATATTTATATAATTTTCAAAAGTGTAAAAAGTGGTTATTTATATTATGTTTTTAAAAATGTGGTTATTAACATTATTTTGTTATTTGATTTGGTTATATTTGTGTATTTCCCCATTTATTAATTAATTATATGGATCCACATTTTTATTATATAAAATCAATCTACTTAAAAGAAAGTGAATAATTGTACGGAGGGTGTAAAAAAGGGTCTAGAGTGTTGCGATCTATACACCCAATTCTCAAAGCATCGTCGACCACAAATTCTCAAAAGATCTCATCCATGATCCATCCCCAACTTGATCGCATGGTTAGAATTTAGAAATATCCATTTCTCAAGCAATTTGTTTTTTGTTGAAATATTTATGCACGTTGTTTCCTTCTCTCGAGCAGAATATCACATGTAAGGAAGTAGAGTTGGAAATCGGAACAAATAGTAAATACTCCCTTTGTTCAATTAATATCGTCCTATTTCTTATTGGCACTAACACTAAAAAAATTGATTTTGTTGTATATTTTATGTGTTTTAATTATATTAAGGATTAATACAGTTTTCGAAGAATGGTTGGTGGAAAGAAATGTGAATTCATCCAAATTTTATTAAGGCATAATTAAGAATTGATTTTTTTTTTCAATTTTTTTTTCATGTTGTAATTAAAAAACACAGGAACACAGGACACGCGAAATTGTTGAGGCCGTGGGCTAACCCGTAAGTTGATGACAATTAAGGTGGTAAGAAGTGGACTTTTTTGATGATTCAGGGGTTCAGTGAAATTACGACATCTATCATGAAAGACTCAGGGATTCAAATTAGAACCCTACACATCAAGTCTCGTGTTTTGGCTGCGTCTAGTCCCGTTTTCTATAAGGTAAGTTTTCTTAATAGAGACTGCCTCTGTATTGTATTGACTTCTATATATTGATGGTGTTTGGTTGCGCGTCTTGTCAAGTTGTTGACAAATCGAAGGGTATCTAGGGTTGATTGCATTAGTTCCAAATCTAAAAACTTTGTAGTTGATTATATGTACAAAACAAGAAAAAACATACTTCCCTCAAGACAAATCTTGCAATGGCTGCTTATCATTGCTTCATGATCTGTCTTGAGCTTTCAAAGATAAAGGTACATGAACAACCATTTGATCCCCATCAAATTTGCATTGAATCCCTTATAAACTAATGGATGTAAACAAATAGCACACCCTGCCCCTGAAACGGCCTGAAATGTCTGTATGCCCAATTTACGCAGAGTGAGGCTCTATTCAGCAATACAGGATGTCCTTGCATAACTTCCAACAATATTTCCCATACAATCAGTTTTTTTCTCCAAATTTTACTCTTACCAACTCCTATGTTGTATAATTTGAACACGAATTACAAATGTTTGGAAAAGTTCTATCGCAATTTCACGCGGCAATCCACAACTGTGTAATGAAAGTGAAGGACCTACAACAATGACGGAATACCCTGAATAATCAACTCTCGGTCGTTTGCCAAGTAGAGTCGCTAAATCTTCCCTCTATGCCTTCAATTATATCTGAAAATGACTTGTAAACTTTATTATGACCGTCTCTCATTGGTTGCCCGTGGATTCCATTATCAAGAAGTGTATCCACAACCTATTGTACTAATTTATCCCAACACTAGTAATTCTCCAGGCGTAGATCTACTTGTTAATAAATCGATTGAGCATTGTTCCGATTTATAACTCTTCTATAGAGTTCATTGATATCCGAGCTCATTAATTTACCTCCATCTATCTGAATGATGAGTCTTTTACTCAGGAGGCACGACCGATAATAGACACAAAATCATTCATTCTGGTTTTACATTTGTTTGGGGAAAAAAATGCTACTCAATTTCATGTGTCTAACCAAAAAATTGTTTCTTCTTCCAACCTTTTATGTATTTTTGGGTGTGCATGGCCCTTATTGTATCAAGAACCTCGCGATGCGATACCAGTAGTACGATTACAAAAGAAAATTACATAAACTCTCTTGCATTAAGGAAAAACTATAAAGGAGTCGGACCTTATTAAAACCTTCAAGAGAAACTCAAATTATATATGACCAATTACGAAGTCCCACAGTTCTAACTTCTAATATTACTCTTCTTATCTAGACTCCTCCCTATACTATATATATTCCATCCCTTACGTATATTGTGAGGTGAGAAAATATATTGAAGAAAAATGTACTCTTTATGTCCGCTCCAGTTATCTACCTTTTCTTTTCAGGTCGTTCCACTTTGACTATTTTTATTTTCAGCTTAAATGATACTCTAATATAATCTATAGAGTCATACTACTTTACACTCGTCTAACAATTTTCTTAATTTCCCTGATAAAAGAACTTTGACAATTGAAGTGGGATGGATGGAGTATTAAATTAGTAAGGTTAAATGACTAATTATAGCTTCTAACTTGGCAGGTGGGCCTTTCACAATAACGTGATTTTCTTCCATTAATAACAATTTAGTATCATATACACTTGTCGAGAATTCGGTATTAAAAAAAATAAAGAAAAAATTAAAAAAAAAATCAAAATTACCGACGGAATGAGAGTCGGTGAATGTATCAACTGTATATTTCGTCCGTAAATTTCTCACTGTTCAAGTTTTTAACCGACGGATTTTCCGTCGGTAAGAACATCGGCCGAACAATTCTGTCGGTAGTACTTCGCCGACGTAAACTCCGGCGACAACTTACCAACTGAAAATTTCGTCAGTAATATTTACCGACAAGGCCTGAATCGGGAGAATTCCGTCGGTAAGTAATATACCGATGAAATATAAGAGTTTATCAACGGAAAATTCCGTAATTAATTACCGAAAATCTTGTAGTGCATGTAGGTTTATTAAAAGCGTGTGGTACTAATTTTAGTTGATTGAAGGTAATAAGATTTTTTGGAAAGGCGTTACCTATATACTCCCTCCGTCCCATTAGTTGTGTCCCATTCCTTTTCGGCACGGTTATTAAGAAAATGGTGTTTTGTGGTGTGTATTGTTTGACTTTTGAGTGGTTGATTCTTGTCCACATATTTCTTACCTTTTTTAGAAATGAGACACTTCTAATGGGAAAACCAAAAAAGGAAAATGAGACATACTAATAGGACTGAGGGAGTATCTAACAATTTTCTATTCTATTTTTGTAACTAGAACTATCAAAAACAAGTTTTGTTTTGTCCTAAAGTTGAGTAGAAACGCCTTACATTTGATGTATAATTAAACTCAATCAAATCAATGGCTCCATTTAAACAAAATTTGTTACCGCGAGAATTAAACATCTTCCACGTGTCGATGGTCAGACGGATGAAAAATTCTTGAGCAGGCGGAGCGAGCGAGCCTCATTAATGGCGGACGAGTAACTTTCACCGCTCTTCCCAACCACCGCCATCCCCTGCCCCATAACTCAGACAACATTAATACCTCGTTCTCTCTTTCATCTTTCCCCAGACAAAATGGTGAAGAAAACGAGTACTAAGTTCGCGGCTACGCTCTTCTGCTTCGCGGTGGTGGGAACAATGGCGGCGCGCGGGGAAGCTCCGGTCGCCGAGAAGTGCGCGTCGCAGTTCCAGAAGGTGACGCAGTGCTTGTCATTCGTGACGGCGAAGGCGGCGGCGCCGAGCAAGGACTGCTGCGCCACCGTGACGGAGCTGAAGGACAGCGATCCGGCCTGCCTTTGCTATATAATACAGCAGGTGCACAACGGCTCCAACGCCGCCGTGAAGAGCATGGGCTTGCAGGAGACGCGCCTCCTTCAGCTGCCCTCCGCCTGCAAGCTCGTCAATACCAGCGTGGCGGAGTGCCCCAGTAAGCCTCTCTACTGCGTCTTTAATTTGCGTTATAATCCGAAGTTTCTGATTCTGGATGTCTTTGGAATTAACAGAGCTTCTAAACTTGCCTAAGAACTCCCCGGACGCCGATATCTTCACCAACGCGACAACCACCACGGCGGTGGCGACACCGAGTACGCCGTCAAGCACGACGGCACCGAGTAAGGGAGTGTGGCATAAACCTGAGCTTGCAGGATGCGTAACAGTGGCGATGGCGATCTTCTTCCATGCATTCCCCTTGGGGTTAATGCCTCGTTAAACGACTTGCCTCCCGTTTCACAGGTTTCAAGGGTTTATTTTAGCGTCCTTTTTTTTTATTTTTTTCGAGATTTTGAAGACCTAAACAATATTCAGCTTGTATTTGTGTTGTTGAGTTTTGCACTCTCAATTACGTTGTGTTTATGGCAGATCACTTGTTTTGTTTCAAACTCTGGAATTTCATTACAATATTATATTGAACAAATATATATGTTTGTTCTTCTACATTATCTTTCATACCCACGGCACGTAGCATAATTGGTATTTGGTTTATCAATATGGTCGGTTAACCGACCGAATCGAACCATATTCGGTTTGACCATTTGGTTATCGAATCAACCAGAACCGAAAATATTTAATATTTTTTGTATACTCCCTCCGTCCCAATTGAAATGACACACTTTCCTTTTTGGGCGTCCCACGACAAATGTCACGTTTCCAAAAATAGCAAAAATTGTATGAACCACATTTAACTATCAAAAAGTCAAATAATTTACACCACATACAGCACCACTTTCTTAATTTCGTGCCAAAAAGAAATGTGTTATTAATGTGTTATTTCAAATAGGAGGGTGTATATTTTATATGCATTTTGTCCAATCAAATCATTTGCATGTCTTTTAACTAAAAAAACTTGTTAAAATTAATATAAATTTAGGTAGAGATAAAAATATTTATATAAATTTTGTCAAAACATTAGTATAAACTATAAAGCATGTATCTATTTTATCTTTTATCAATTTTCTTGTACCCTTCTTGGTTAAAGCCTATACCTAACAAAAATCCAACCGGATTTTTTGGTTTGATATTGGAATTTGCAAAATAAAAAACCGAAATTCCGATTAATAAATTTTAGTTCGATTTGGTTCAGTTTAATCGAATTGACAGTCCTACCCTATTATGATCGATTCAATAATACTAATATCTTAAGTTATCTCAAGACTGTTTAGCCCAACGACAATTACTAAAGGTTGGGGGACATAATTGGTCTAGGCCACATTAACTATATTGGAAGAGAGAATTATTAATCTAAAAAAAAAAAAAGAGAGAAAATAAACGCTTCCTATGAAATTATTTCTAACACTATTTCTTGGTTCAATTACTCAGTCTTGAAAAGGATAAACTGTTCAAATGGCGCCCATAGTGTTTAGCAGGAATATCAACCATGGTGATAGAGATGAGTTGCTAACACCATTACAACATCCTGAATATTGATTCCCATTGTTTTTGAAATGGTCAGTTCATAATGTTGGGATATAAGTCCGTCTCATACGGTGTTATGAATAGCTGGGTTTCCAGAAAGTTACTGTTTGAGGTCGTAGCTCGAGGATGAACCGATTGATGGCTTGGCAGCCACAGCTCGGGAGAAGAAGAGAAGGGCACGCCTTCTGGAGTTCCATGCATCCTTGGCTGCATCGTACCATTTTCAGGATTCGGATTTACAGGTCCACACGGAGCCCATGAGTTACTTGACAGAAGAGAGAGAGCATGAGGATACTCAGGTGCTGCATCTAAGTGGGGAGAGAATTCCGATCTCTTCGGACCTACAATATGCAGAAGATAACATGTTTCATACTCACATCACAGTTTCAAGTGTAACTTGTATAAATCTAGTGTACGAAAATGCACTTCTGATAGTATCGAGTATCAAATTACGTAAACATATCAGCATAAGAGAATAAGATGCCTCTTGCTAAAAATGAATGTCACCAAAAAAGCATGTTTCTCCACAAATACCAAGTTTTAACTTAAAGATAGTATAGAATAAAAATAAGACATCACGACGAGAGCAATCATATTCCTCGAGTCTAGATTGAACACATAATTACCAGTCCAATCTTTCAAACTAAAATAAAACTAACACAGTTTCATTTCCTATCAATAAGATAACATCATGCTCGGTGACAAACAAAACAATTTTTCAGGAAGAGAGAATGGATATTTCATCATAAGAAAGATTGAAAAATCAAAAGAATTGTTATAGGGATATAATATCTAATGCCAAGGCTATCCAAGAAGTAGGAAACCAGACCTGGATTAGAAACTTCAGTTACAAAGCTGCTTTTTGGTGCCAGAGATCCTTTGGCTGCATTGCTTTGGATATCGATGAAATGTGGAAGTTCAACTCCTGGCATATTCATTTGATTGCGGCTAACTCCATCTCCGATAGACTTCAAAGTACACCCTTTCGTCAGGGTAAACTTGGAGTGGCACGTGTTACCCCACGAGGTATCGGCCAGATTTCTGGAGTGAGTCAGTGGAGCATTGTTTAGCAGAAAACTCATTTGTTGACTTCCTCCTGCGCACAGAAAATTGAATTACGCAAATTATCAAAATTTTCAGACTTGTGACTAAATCTTCAGAATAAAATGCCAATGAAGCCTGCATTTATGAACTCCCTTCTAAATTTATGTTCCCACTTTCAGGTTTTGGGTGGTATGTTGTCATTTGTTTTATGATTTTTATCCGTAAAGGACTAAAGCAATTTTACTTATGGCAAGCTGTTGAAATACATATTCACATCCAAAGTCTCCAATACAAATGAGAGAGATACGATCGTATTAATGCACAGCGTATAAATGGCAACTTTTCAAAGCACCCATTTTCTAACAGGATTAATTACACAGAAAATAAACATTCTATGGTAAAATTAAGTATTCATATTCACTCGGAAAACTTAATGATATTGATTAACCACCACGAAAGCAAGTCGGTTTCAACATGTAAAAGTTGGAAAGGAGCACAGCTTGTGTTTATGAGATTCCAAAATGGTAAATGGGGATCCAGTGAAAAAAATGTAAAGGACTTCAATCGATAAAATACCATAGAATGGTGATGAGAGCCTTGTTGAATCAAATTGAATAGTGTCCTGTTGTGGCTTTCTGCGTCGGGCATTATGATCAGAAAGTCGTTTTCTACAGCTGCGCTTCTTTTCGTCAAATTCAGACATGTTATGGAACCTTCAAACAGAAAGTAGCATTAAACCTAGTTATCCATGTTGATGAATCAATAAGCGATAAGAATAACTCTGGAGTCATAGTAATCACAATATTCATAATAAGATAAAAGTGGCATAAAATATTGTAATACAATTTTTCTTCTATACCTACCTGCTACACTGCTGGCAAAATCGGCACTCAAGGCCACCAACGATAACCTTTGGGGATTTGGAATGGCTGTCACAAACTCTATGCTTCCGGTGATATTCTTTAGCCGTTGAAAGTTCAATATTACACCCCTCGACGATACAACGTGGTATAGTATTGTTTTGACTTTGCGATTTAGTTTTCTTCAATGGGGCGATGGATGGAGTAGGCACGACTGAAGAGGGACTCTTAACATGGTCTCTAGCAGCACTATTCTCGAAGTATGTTCTCTTTCCAAGCTTTAGACCATTCAGTGGTTCCACGGAGCCATTGGAAGCTTCCAGAGGTAGAGAAGTTCCAAAGACCTTAGTTCCTTCAGTTCCTTTGTTAAAGTTTCCGGAAAAACCGTCACATTTCATGAGCCTGAAGTCTGGGGTTTGCCCATCCATCGCGGAAGATTCAGAAGCTGATATTGAGCTCTTTGCCGAAGAAACATGTCCGCTATCAGAGCCAGAGCCACTGTTCCCGCCCCCAGTTGATAGATTGAAGGATCCAGCATCAATTTCTCCATCATCGACAATAGTCCAATCCAGTAGTTGTAGCTTCTTAGGATTTCCTGTTGTTTTTGAACCAGACGCAGCAAAGCTTTCCCAGCCCCACTTGGTATTCCAATCCATCTCCAAAGGGTGGCTCATTAGGCGAACGTTTATTTCTCGACTATACTAGTATAGATAACACATCATAAACTAGGCCTCTGGAACTGCAAGATATCAAATAAAACAACTCACCCTAGATGGAGATAGAAACTCTACATAACAGGGACGATATTCAGTAGAGCACTTAGAAGGATCAGATAACAACTAAGAGGGTTGAAATAATCAAGAGCTGTATATCACTTAACATGAAGATATTAACGAGTAATCACCCCATTGAGAAGCTATAATCCCCTGCTTCAAGGAGTTCAAACACAAAGACAAGCGTCAAATCAAGTATTCAACATCACCAAAAGTATATGTATTCGGCCCCCAATATCCAAAATTTTAGAGAGAAAAACACTAGCAAAGACTCAGAAACTCAATTAAATCAATTGATAAAAAAGAAAAATCAATAACAAACACATCCATATACCCAAAAGGACACATCAAGAGACACTTTAGCAACATAGAATCTCAGATTATTTGCAAAATATCATCTTTGTTCCAAGTTTCCAGCCAAAGATCAGAAGCAGATTAGACTGCTCTCTAACAATACATACTCTCTAACAAAATCTTCAAAACCTAATAATTATACCTGCTCAGTTATTTACTACAACAAAGCTAGCAATAAGCATCACCAAGATCGACAAAACTGCGTTCTAGACATAACTGTTTCCTTCAAATAAACAGGAATCAGGCCTATAACCCCAGGATAAATTGAACTCAAAATTAATATAAATGAAAAAGAATCAAGAACTTAGTCAATCCCTTCCCTCTCCAAACTATAGACTTACCCTCCTGCCCTGCTACGAGTTAGTTTGATCCAAGTTTTAAAATCTGGAGAAAACAATGGTAGCTGATGGGCAGCTACGGTCCCCCACCCCCATTTTTAGGGCTTTTTACCGGAATCAAAAACCAGAAAATCGAAGCTCAGACTTCCCTCACAGTCCTCCCATGGCAAAAAGAAACTCAGAAAACTAAAATATTCTAAATGACGTGGAAAACCTCAGACACCACAAGCTCGAGAATTAATAGAAAATAGGGGGAAAAGGAAAAAAAGGAAAAGAAAAGGGAAAAAGAAAAAAAAAGAAAAAGAAAAAGAGGAGATTAAGAGAGTATTTTTTCCTCCCCCAATTTCCAAAGCTGAAGATAACTTGTAACGACCAAGTTTCTTTACAAATATCAGGGAAGTATTGAGGTAATAATCCCTCCCCCGTCCGCTGCGGAATTCTCCAGTATTTCTCCAGAAACAGAAAAGAAATTTAAAAAACAAAAAAGAAGCAGTTATCATTTCCCCACCTCCATCAATTACTCCCCTAACTAAAAACAATTACAACTCGGCAGCGAGCAATCATTACAGCAGCAGCAGCAGAGTTAGCTAATCAGACCGTAAATAATTGAAGAACATAACGGAAAAGGAAAAAGCGAAAAGCAACATAATTTTCTTGATATGGAAGGAGATGAGAGAGAGAGAGAGAGAGATGCAGCTTACCCAGCAGAGAGAGAGCGGATGGAATTTATGATACCAAAAGCAGAAAGTGAGAGTGAGAGTGAGAGTGGGGCGAAAATATTAAATTGATTAAATAACAATAACAATGGTGTGAGCTAGTGGTATTCTATATGGTGTGATCCCGTGTGTGAGCGTCTGGTTGATTATCGGTGGGGGAGAGGTAGATCGGACGGTTGGGGAGAATTCAGCTGATCTCCGTTAGTTAACCCTCAGTTGGGTTGGAACTAGGAAGGACAACCAGCTGCAGTGCCGTACGAACTAAAAATATAATTCTCACTCCTAAATAAAATCGAGTCTTGTATTTTATTTCAGATTATTTTCTTTTTACATTACTAATCAAACTTATAAATTACCGCTTCAAAAATAAATAAGATGTTTAGGACTAGTATTTGATTTTTGAATTATTATTTATTTGTATATTCATGTTATACTAGTGTTTGAGATTAATTTAGAAGTTTGGTCCATTAAGTGACACGTGGACGGTGGAGATGGGATAATGGGAAATTGGTCTGGCGATTCTCACATGGCAGAAAGCTGTGGTTGGAGAGAGAGTGGACAGTGGCGTTCTGACTTGAGTCGACTCTCCTCTTATCGTCTTCTGCTTTTAATTTCTTTGTTTGTGCTTTTTCCCTATGATTATTTTTCTTAATTTGTTAAATCCTTCTCCAAATTCATATTAGCATCAAACTTGAAACTCATTAGCGTAAATGTTTTAACATATTAGCATCCCTAAATTCAACTCATTAATAAGTACTGTACCTTTTTTAGTAAGAGAAATTAAATAATGTATAAGTTGATACGATTTTAATGAGAACCAATCATTATGGAGTATGAAAATTAAGAATTAATGCATATTTTATCATGTACAATACATTAAGGACCCAAGCCAAATCGAACTATCCAATAAATAAAATAAAGGTTGAAGATTAAATTTTTAATTCTCATACAAGGATATGATTGAACCTCTTTGTATAAATTAGTGTGATGTATTGATTATTGAACTCGTCAAGAAACTCAGTAAACGAAAAGCATCAAAATAATGTAGTATAAAATATTTAATTCATAGCATGAAATATGGAATGCATTAGCACAAACTATTCGACTAATAAATAAATTCATTATATATATATATAGGGTGTATATATATATATATATTAATCTTGAGTTATTAGTGAAATAAGACACGAAATATAGCCGATTTGCATATTTAACTCGAACTTTTAACTGTGCCGAATTAATGCATAAACATTCATTTTTTTTGCAATTTAAGACATGGTCGGATTCCCAATTTTTTCCGGCCGCCGGAGTGCTGAGTTGGACGTCTACGTGTACTATATAAAACTACGTCGTTTTGTACCTCAAAAAAATTGGCAGATAAAAGCATAAACTTTGTAAAAGTTTCAATTTAAGGCATATCTCATTTAAATAATCACAATTTAAAGCATAAACTTTGATCAAAATAGCAAAACAACTTAGCTACTAAATCTTTCACAACCTTCTATCTAATAGAAATTATCTAAAAAGATACTTATCTAGTCCAATCAAATAAAGAGGAACATAAAATCCAAATAAATAGAAATTTTGAATTTATTTAAAATTTAATTTGAGTTCTTCTTTGGAATTTATGTCCTTTAATTGATTCTTTTTTGGATTTTATGTTCTTCTTTAATTGATTTCTTCTTCAATAACTCCATATCTTATCTTCTTTGCTTGTTTTCTGCTAAAAAAAATTTGTGAGTTAAATAAATTTCTCTAATTATTTTATGGGGTAATTTCTTAAATACCCAAATTGATATTACAAAACTCAAATTTACCCAATTCTTATATTTGCTATACAAAATACCCAATTTTACATTAAAACCCCTACTTTTCAGACTTGTCAGTCTGCGTAAATGATTGAAATCGGATATTTGAAGCAGAATACGGAATCCCGCTCAAAATCCCGCTCGCGTCCCGCTCAAAATCCCGCTCCGCGCTCAAATCCCGCTCGCTCAAATCCCGCTCATGCACGGCTCAAATCCCGCTCACGCGCTCAAATCCCGCTCATGCACGGCTCGAATCCCGCTCATGCACTCAAATCCCGCTCATGCCCGGCTCAAATCCCGCTCACGTCCCCGCTCCATCCCCCGGAAAATCCCGCTCAAGAAATCCCGCTCGACCTATCGAATCCCGCTCGACTTTTTGATTTTTTCATAAAGTTAGGGGTAGTGTAGGTAAAATTGGGTATTTTGTGTGGTAAATATAAGGATTGGGTAAATTTGAGTTTTATTATATGAAATTGGGTAAAAGAGAATAATATCAGTTATTTTATTTGGATTTTATATTCCTCTTTATTTGATTGCACTGGATAAGTGTTTTTTTAGATAATTTCTATTAGGTAGAAGGTTATGAAGGATTTGGTAGCTAAGTTGTTTTGCTATTTTTGTCATAGTTTGTTAACTTTGCTATGTTATGCTGTCGGTTAATGTTTAATCTCTGGTAGTACATGCTTGTGTTCTTTTTGTTTTTTTGTACTATTTTGATTACATCTTTATTGGTCTCGTAATGGTTTTTTGGGATTTTTTTTGGAATTCAATTCAAATAATCGAATGTTTATTATGGAATAATCTAGCGAAACAAGCAAAGTTTATGCTTTAAATTATGATTATTTAAATGTGATATGCTTAAATTGAAACTTTTATAAAGTTTATGCTTTAATCTGCCAATTTTTTTGAGGTACAAAACGATGTAGTTTCATATAGTATACGTAGACGTCCAACTCAGCACTCCGGCGGCCGGGAAAAATTGGGAATCCGACCATGTCTTAAATTGCAAAAAAATGAAAGTTTATGCATTAATTCGACACAGTTAAAAATTCGTGTTAAATATGCAAATCGGCTATATTTCGTGTCTTATTTCACTAATAACCCTTTAATCTTTCCATATGGAATGTCTTATGTATACTCCACATAAGACATTTAACTCGTTATTATATTGACATAAAATAAAATATTTAACGTATTGCTTGAATTATTGCACCCATCAACAAAGTCATTCTACGACCGGAAAAGTAGTTGTCATAAAATGTATACAATTGTGTATCGTATTTTGTATACATTATAATAATTATAATAGTTTTGAAAGTGTTACATATTTTATTCATTTAGAATTATAATTTGAGATACATAAATATTTTTATTCTAAGATTTATTCTCTCCATCCTTTATGGATATGCCTTATTTCCTTTTTCAATTGTCCTACATTATATGCTTGTTAATATATTTTTTGCGCCTATTATGCATTTTTAAACTAACTTCAACATGTTTAATTTTTTTTAGAATAAGTTCAAAACAAGTATTATTTGTGCATTAAAAAAATATTAATTAATATTTCTAGCTTTAAGTAATTTGATTTCTTAATTTTAAAGAAGCAACCACACCAAGTAGATATTACCTACTCTAAAAATTGCTTATATCCTTATAAGGTTAAAAATAAATAAACACTTTAGAGAAACAGTTGCAAACACCTTTGGTAGTGAATAATCACATTTATTATTTTTAATGAATAATTTGACGAATAAAATCTTTAGTAGTTACTGTCAAGTTATTAATATATTAATAAATTAAATATTTTAAACTTGTTAAACAATGATATATTAAAAGTAATAAAGCCTAATTAAGTAAATTTTTAGGGAACACGATTTAATTGACGTTAAAGCCTAATTAAAAAACTTTCAATTTTCAACTTTTACCTTATTTTGGGTTCTTAAATACAAACTAGATATTTATCACTATTGTTTGTAGTGTTAGTATAGCAAATATAGTCTAGTAGGGATGTGTAAAATAAAATTTTCATAAATTTTTAAAATACTTAACTAAAATATTATCGGATAACTAACCGTAGATAATCATACTAGATCAATCATATGCGAAAAACTCAATTTACAAACACTTATGTCGAGGGGCATTCAACCGCATGATACTCCAATTAAACTTTGACATTCAACATCCATGAACACGATAACTAATAGAACAGAAATGTGTCATTCTCGATCATGTAATACCTTTAGGTCATCCCAAAATGTGATTTAGTTAACACATGTATCAAATTGACCGCTATAAATTATAAGTGTGTTGAGATTATTTCAAATATGTTGGTGTTGGTGATAAACAACACGAATAGCAATATTGATAATCCGACAGTTACCGATTTACACGATGATTATTTTCCACCCGGATACATAATATTTATTTATGTACATGTAAATATATAAGGATTTATGCTGGAGAATAAAGCGCGAATCAATTCATGGAAGTGGTTGGAGTGTGAAGTGGAGAACGGTTACAAGGAGTACGTTGTTGATTTCTTGGGAAGATAATTTATTGGTCTTCTAGCTAATTTGCACGTCTAATAGAAGTGGAGATTAAGTGCTGAACTGGACATTTGCAGTTGAGAGAAATGGAGAACAAGAATCAACAAAGAAACGAACAACGTCTTGTATCTACCTAAGTTCGTAGCAACGAACTTAGTGGGCTAAATCGTGCTACTTGGAGCTTGGTCTACAAGCCATGATACTTTTTAAATAGAGGAGTTCATAAGATGAAGAACTTGAACCCATTTGACATAAGTTGCTTAGAAAGAGTATCGTGTTCCCAAGAATGTTCTGCAAACATAGAACGTCACATTTGTTAGAAGTGTAGTCTAGTTAGCGAGTGAAAGCTAATCCCAACATAATGTGCAGAGTGATAATTAGAGTGTTTGTGTCTTGTGTTTAACAACACGTCATAAGTGTTTAGTCATATTGGTGATTTACGAGTAGAGTATGATCATGTGTATCATACTTTTGTTCCATTTATAATCTTTTTCTAATAATGGATTACACTCCACAAGTTATAAAAAAATTATTTGTATATAGTTTTGTTACTTTATTTCCGCTGCATTTTCAAAATTCTGTTGGGAAGTGTTGATCCTTGTGTTAATCTATCACACCGATTAATATCCTTCCCACGATATCTTCAAAGTGCACCAAAAGTCCACAAACTTGTCTCATAATTTTTGGCTCGTACTCGATCCAACGGAAAAATAAAAGAATTTATTTGAAAAAGTCAAAAACATAAATGTGTAATTGATATATATATATATCGATCTTGATTGATCGAGGTAGTACACTAAGAGCATCTCCAAGGAGGGAACTCTATTGTAGAGTTCCCTCCACACTATTGTAGAGTTGAATGTAGAGTTTTTTCGAATTCATCTCCAACCGTCAACTCTACATTTAACTCTACAATGGACAAGAAAAAATAATTATGAAAAGAGAAGTACAGTCAAGCCTTGGAAGTGATTTTCCAGATCTTGGAGGATCTAGAAGTGATTTCGGAGGATCCGGAAGCGACTTTGGAGGCTCGGATAGCAGTTGAGCTTACTAGATTGCTTAGTCACCTTAATTTAATGTTGTTGTATTTTTATGCTAGTGTAATTTTAATATTATTATTTAATTTATGTAACAACTTATTTTACATTTTATGTTTTTACATTATTTTATTTTTATTTCAATATAACAATAATTAATAAACCTAAAATAAATTAAAATATAAATTACATTTCATTAAATACATCATTAATTAAATATAAAAATCATTTATAAAACTAATCTAAATTACTCATTAAAAAGGAAAAAAAATTATTGGTACTACTACCGTGTGAACAGTAACACGGTAATAGTACCGTGTTGAATTAATTCTACGGCACACAACCGTTGATTAAAGAGTGCCTTTGGAGAAATTTTCACCGCCATAGTGGCGTTTAACGCTATTGCAGAGCATCTCTTGGAGATGCTCTAAGAGAGGGTAGATTATTCCGCCCAATTAAAAAGAAGTCAAATAACAAATCTGAAACTTGTTGGGACCATTTTTTAATTTATGGCGAAATTATTGTTATTATTATGATCATTTAGTAATCGTTAATGTACTATTAAGAATTGCAACATGCTAATCCTAATCTACAAGCAAGAACATAAGTGGGTCTACTTTGTCTTTTCCAGCTCAATGGCTACAAGCAAGAACATAAAATAATTTTCTTGCTTGTAGATTAGGATTAGCATGCTGCGATTCTTAATAGTACATTAACTGTCACTAAATGATCATAAATAATAACAATAATTTAACCATAAACTAAACAATGGTCCCGACAAGTTTCAGATTTGTTATTTGACTTTTTTAATTGGAAGGGATAATCTACCCTCTCTTGGTGTACTACCTCGATCAATCAAGATCGATATTATATCTATATATATTAATTAATTATATACACATTCATGTTTTTTGACTTTTTCAAATAAATTCTTTTATTTTTCCATTGAGTTGAGTACGAGCCAAAAATATAAGGCAAGTTTGTGGACTTTTGGTAGGGGTGTGCGCGGGCGGATTCGGGCGAGTTCGGAATATAAAAATTAACCGATCTACACATAGGCGGTTTCATGAATTTACAAACTTTGGTGTTTCATTTTTTTTCAAACCGTTGTGAGTCGGGTGGGGCGGTTTGCGGACGATTGCGGGCGGTTTTGCGGGTCAAATAATTAGATATCCTAACTACTTAATTCTCTATTATCTATAGCGACTTTGACTAATTTTGTAAGTTGATTTAATTAGAAGGAACAAAATCTACTACGGGAAGATAATGTTTTGTTTTAAACATGAAGTAGGAGACAACACTTTGGTGTACCAAACAAAAAAAAAGTCCAAATTAGACAATGTATATAACTCCAAATGAAATGAATGTGATAGTATATTCTAAGATTTCCTCCGGGGGGGGGGGGGGGGGGGGGGGGTTCCCCCCCCCGGGGGGGGGGGGGGGGGGGGGGGGGGGGGGGGGGGGGGGGGGGGGGGGGGGGGGGGGGGGGGGGGGGGGGGGGGGGGGGGGGGGGGGGGGGGGGGGGGGGGGGGGGGGGGGGGGGGGGGGGGGGGGGGGGGGCCCACAGCACTATGACACATTCTATGTTTGCAGAACATTCTTGGTACATTTTAATTTTTGAATTTTAACTATAGACTATTTCTTATTTCTTTTAGTATATTACTATATTTCAATTGATTACACTGAAGTGTACAATATACTGTATTAGAACAAGAACATTATTACATTTCGGGCTGCCACACAATGGAGGCCTATTGGGCCAGACTTCTCCATCTTTTAAACCTTTTTAGAAAAACAAATAGGTTTTCAAAAAAATAAAAATTGAAGTTGGGCCTATTGGGCCGAATTTGTTGGTTTTGGAATAACTAATTGTCCAGAAAAATGTTGAATTATTGTTCAAAATAAACATTGTAGAACTTTTATTATTAGAGTGTCGTCAGTCACCTATTTTTAAGCGGTGTGGAATAGCTTTTATAAGCAGATAATTATGTTTAAAGTTGGTAAAATGTAGTTAGTATTTACAATATTATAAATAAATATATATATATATATATATGTTAATTTTAGAAAAAAATTATAACGCAAAAACTCTAATAAACTCCTTTTTAATTTCTTGGTTTATAATTTTAAAAAACACAACTGACCAACTTATAAGCTTCTATTTAACTATTTTTAAGCTTAAAAAAAAGTAGAATCATACATTCCAAAAAAATTTAAAAAAAATACTTCTACATTGAAAAAAAAAACCAAAAACAACTTATTTAACCTGTTCCAAATCCAAGTCTATAGTAGATTGTATTTTTCCTAATTCTCGTGGATTATTTAATTAATAAGTACATAGAATGAAGATTTATTTAAAAACCCATTTCGAAAACGAATAAGGATTATTAGTTGAGCCCTATTAATTTGTGATTATGAAAAGACTTCCTACCTACTAGACAAGAAAAGCAAATCCAAGGACCGGGAAAAACACATCAAATCAAGCTGAAATATCAAAATTAAAGAAAAGTGGGACAATAAAATCAAACATTGAAATCAGCAAACTAATTGCACACGTAAAAGAATGATTATATATAGTTTAAAATAAAGTATATTAATATTGAAATTATGATGAGAATAATTATGAGGTATGATGCATTTTGATTTAGGGAACCTCTCTTCCCCATAAAGATAAAGATGAAATGAAATAGAGTGAAATGATTACTACCCCATCCACACCCTATTTCTCTACTACTTCAATCCCCACTTTAGTCTTGGGCAGAAATAAAAATCATTCAACCTTCATCATTATATTAACCCTATTCACCTCTTCTACCCTTAACTTTATCTCTTCTCTCCATACATAATCATTACAAATATATAAATAAAAATATCAATAGTAAATGAATTAATAATATTTGTCTCAATAGAGATTGGATTAAAAAATAGAAACATATTTTTACCGTATGAAATAAGAATAAATTTCTATCTTTTATTTTACTTATTTGGTAACTTAGATTGAATGTGTTCGGAAATATCACATTACGAATGACTTTATATGTTGATTTTTGAAAAATTAGAAGCAAGCAAGTTGTAAGTACTGCAGCTCTGAATCTCATGAAAAATCTAAATATTTACTATGTCGTTTATTGATTGTTATGTACAAATGAAATTTATTCAATGCATATTTTTATATAGTGGTTACAAGTTTTTATTAGGGGTAAAAAAGAATGGCATGGCTCAATGCTCATCATTTAGATCGAGACCTCCTTTTGCTTCTTATAGGAATAATATACACACACATAACGTTTGGTACTTTACCAAATTTTGTACCAAATACTAATTATTCATTTATACTTCAAGCTTCTTGCTGCGGCAAAAACTTTAAGCAACAGCTTTCATGTTTGTAAAATATATTAAACATAACAGTTTAAACCAATTAATTAGTTATTAGATCAATTCTGAGAAATGTTGGGATATATAATTATTCTGATTGTGCTATCCTAGAGATATATTAATAATATTGTATTTATATAAATAGTGTGGATTAATGAATATATGTACTCCTCCTATTTAATATAAGAGTGTCAACATCTATTAAGGTGACATAATGTGAAAATAAAGTTGGTTTTGAGTAATGATGAAAAGACCAACATTATATCTTGACTTGAATGCCATCTCATTCACCCTACTGATGGGATTTTCTTTACACCCAAGCAAATGATGGTGCTTTATGTAAAATGCTCACATACACGACGGATCATTCAAATAATTAAGAATAAGGTTTGTCATTGATATTATTACTTTATCGAACATTATTTTAGTGCATTGATCCATATCGGGACTGAAAGAAATTATTATCTTAATGAAATTATTACTTTATTGAATATTACTTTATTGAGGTTTAACTGTATATAGATCAACTCTCTTGTATATAATTGTTTTATACGACTTGCATATTTTATATAGTTTACAAGTTGCAACATGGACACATCTAGAGGACCGCCCCAAACCTTATATTGAGGAGAACTCTAGATTTTGTTTGATTATATTTTTGATTTTTTTTCTATTTAATATTCCTTTAATCCTATTAAAAGCGTCATGTTTTTATTGAGTACGAAAATTAAGAAAATTATATTTGTGATGTATATTGTTTAGTTTTTAGGTTAGTTTTTGTCCACAAATTCTTGCTCTTTTTAGGAACAATACGCTTTCAAGGGAATATTCTGATAAGAAATACAAACGTTTTTAATACGGCATACTGTATGATGTATATCTGAATTGAAATTTCACACCAAATAATGTCAAATCCCGATTTTGCCCCTGGTTTCTAGAGTAATAAACACCCAGATTTTGAATAGGGACAGTGGATTTCTCCCAACAAAAAAAAGGTGTTCGTGGCGAAGCAATCTAAGCCGTTATATTTGGTTGGGTGGATTTGTTAGCCGTTGATCGGCGTCGGAAAAAGTTGGTTTTATTTTTCTCCCTTGACCAATTGAGTTTTGACCGGGGCACAATATAGCCATCAATTTTCTCGGGAAAATCGATTTTGGTCATTTAATGTGACTTATGTTCTATTTTGATCTTTTAATTTTATATAGTGTGCGATTTTAGTCCTCTAATGTCATAGTGATCGATTTTGGTCCTATAACTTTATAATTTATTAGATTTTGGTTTTATAATTTTACAAAATATTCAATTTTGGTTCTCCGATAGAAATTATCAAACATAAAAAGACGTGTGACTTTCACACCTATGGAATTACTAAAATAAGTTATTGTGTAAAGTTTCATGACAAAAAATTGAACATTATAATTACTAAAACGAGTTCAATTTTGGTTCTGCAATGTAATTTCTAAATGTTTTTTTGTCTTGTAATTTTAAAAGTATTTTTTTCTCAAAACTTTATAAAATGTCTTATTTTAGTCATTTAGCGAAGAATGTAGTTCATGTGGCTTTTTATGTTTCTCAATTTTTATCGGATGACCAAAATTATATACCTTGTAAAGTTATAGAACCAAAATTTAACATATTATAAAATTACATGACCAAAATCGAACACTGATACATTAGAAAAACTAAATTGAACACTATATAAAGTTAAAAGACAAAAATTGAGCATTGTCACAATAGAAGACAAAAATCGGATAGAAGCCACATGATAAAAATCAATATTTTTTCTCAATTTACTCGAGGTGAAGGGGAATTATAGCAAGAAATTGCAGCTTGGAGGTGAAGGGGAATTATTGCAAGAAATTGCAGCTTGGCCAATGACCTACATACCCTTTACTAATCTCTTAATTAAACATCCTTACTATTCTCTTGCTCTGAGTATGGGTGTAAAATAGTTCAACTCTTGCTAGGTGTGCTGACATATTTAAAGGACAAACTCTTCAATTTCGTTTAGCGGTGCACACCCCGTCATTACTTCATATATGACACTTGTCAATACTAAATAAAAGATTGATTATAATCATTTATTTTAACTTTTTTCTTTACACGACCAAAATATATCATCAATATGATTACAGTGATCTCGAGGTCGATGAATTACTAAATTTTGTATATTGTCTTTGAATTTATGGATTATTGATTCATTAAATTTACCAACATGTAACAAACTGCAAAATATATTTTTTTTTGCAGTAAAAACTAATAAAGGAGAGGAGATAAGTTATCTTGATTTAATGAAACATGAAAAATTGACTTCACTTATGATGCCTGGCAATATTGATGGGCGTTATCACATGTTGCATTTCATCTGGGGATGGCAATTTTGCGGGTCGGGGCCGGGTATCATTGGACCCGGACCTGCCCGAGCCTTATAAATTGGATCCGGACCCGCCCCGTGGACCCACACGGGTCCAGAATTTAGGACCCGGCCCCGGACCCGTGCGGACCCGCAAATATTTTAGATATTAATAAATTTAAAATTATGTTTCCACAAGGATTCAAACCCAGGTCATCCAAAAATATACAAACACTCTTGACCACTAGACCAACAACTTATTTGTTAAATTTAGACAAACATAAAATATGTATAATTTTAAACTGATATTTTATTAATTTTAACTTAAAACATAAATAAAAATGTTGTAACTTTAATCAAATTAATGATTGTAGTGAGCATGACTAATATTTCATGTGAAAAATAAAAATAAAACACAAAAACAAAATCATCTTTCAAATATATTTTGTAGCTTTTATTCATTATATTTCTTTAATTTTTTTAAATATACTTTCATATGTTATGATTCTTATTAAAGTACTATTACACATCAAATATATAAAATGAAAATAACGATAAAAAGGCGAAAATAACGAAAATCATTTTTCAAATATATATTTTGTTTTTTTTATTCATTGTCTTTCTTTAACTTTTTCAAATATATTTTCATATATTATGGTTCTTATCAATTGCTTATGATTCTTATCAATTGCTTGTGCATATGTTATAATTCTTATCAATTTATAACTGAAGTTAATAAATAATAAGATAAGAGTATAATTTTTCACATGTATCAATAATTTTCTTACATGAACAAATTAAATATAAATTTTGTTGCTTTTGTTCATCATTTTTCTTTAATTTTTCAGACATACTTTCAAATCTTATGATTCTTACGAACTTATGAATTGCCTATGCATATGTTATGATTCCAAACTCCAATTGTTCATTAGTCATGAAAAAAATTCGATTGTGAACTTGTAATTGTTCATTAATAGTACTTATTTGTAACACAAAAAACGTTAATTTTATTTTTGAAATACATGTTCATGATTACAATTTTGAATATAAAATACTGAAATCTAGAAAGTTAATATTAATAATATTTATATTTTCTAAGCTAATTTTTTGTTAGATGTATTTTCACTTGTTATAAAAAAATTTTAATTGTATTTGTTCATTTACATGATTGTATTTACACATATAATCCATTTCAATTAAAGAATAGAAATAAAAAATTGCATTTTAAACATATATATATTTTAAAAATACTTATTTTATGATATAGAAAATGTTAATTTTATTTTCGAAATATATACTCGTGAGTCGTGATTACAATTTTGAATATAGTATATTGAAGTTTAGAAAAGTAAATATTTACATATTATAAGCTAATTATGTTAGATGTATTAATTTAGTATATTATATTTTTATATATTAATATCACTACATATGTGGAAGAATAATGAATGTGTGTATTAGCTCAACTGAAAAGTTTGGAATAAGTTCATGTACAAAACTATTGATGTGGGTTCGAATCCTGTTAACAATATTTTTATTGCAGGACGGGTCCGGGGCGGGTCTAAACGGTTCGGTTCTACATGGGGCGGGGCGGGTCCACTGTGGGAACCGAAACCACCCCGAACCCGGCACGGGTCGGGTTCGGAACCGCCCCGTCCTCGTACGGGGCGGGTGTTACCCGTCCCATCGCGTGCGGGTCCAAGGCGGGTCCAACGGTTCCTGGTCTTTTTGTCATCCCTAATTTCATCTCTTTGATTTCCAACTTCCTTGTGTAGTCCATGACTGAGCCATCATTTTCTACCTGACAAAGATCTAATGCCTCACAAATTATACACACACATGACTAGATTCAAGATGTCCTGGCAAAAAATCATACAGAATTCCGATTTTTTTTTATATAATTTAAAAAAAATATATATATAATTTTCCCTTTTCCCCTCCTATTTCAACATACTATGGTAGATTTCTATCTAATCATTTGTGATAAACTCATTTATTTTGAGGTCGACTTGATGCTATGGAGCTGCGAGTTTCCTTGTTATAAAAGTGAAATAATGATGTGGTAAGCTGCGAGAAAATGTTAAATCGAAGTAGAAAAAACTTTCCATGGTTGAATAAATTTGTAGTGTATGTATTAAAGTGTTTGGGTGATATTTTAGGTGGATTGAAGTTATTGCCAAACTATGTATGTACCAAGTACTTGCTACCTTTTCTTAGTAAAGAGAGATTTTTTTTTTCTTCTCATTGATCATTGTCACATGATGGAAACAGACAAACAATTTCATTAATTTAGTACATCAAATTAGAAAAAGGTTTTGTAACTGGGAGCAATATGATTTGTCACAACAAGTATGAGTAACAATAATAAAAGAAGGAAGGTAAAAAGCTTACATAGAGATTATTTATTTATATTTTTGTTTATGATTTTTGGATTCCATTAAAAAAATCAGATGGCCAATTTCACACTTCACTAGCTGGTTTGAATGAGTTTTTGTACATGAAATTAAATTTGAATATAAAAAAATCTTAATTTATTTTGTGAAAGAAAATAAAAAATGACTAATTATGAAAGTATAGCGTGCCCATATTAATAATTAAATTAGTAAAAGGTAACTAAATAAATCCTGAAAATATTATGTATGAGCAAGCAAGAAATAGTGCCCGGCATAACATAAAAGAATTTAAAACTAGGAAGAGAGATTTGTAAATTAGTGAACGGAAAAAGTTATGAGTTAAGTAATACTCCCCTATGAATAACTTAGATTCGAATTTCACCAATATTTATAGTTAAAACCGACACGTAAATTGTAAATAAATTTGATAGTTTGATAGTTAAACTATTATTTTAATATAACTTGATTTATACTAATAATTCTATTATTATGTTAATTATCTAATTCATCTTATTTACCTATATGGTAATTTCATGAGAATAAAATAATTTAATCTTCAAAAGAACTAAAATAAATCTGACGTTAGATAAATTGTTAATTGTACTTCCTCCGTGTCTCGTTTGGCTTGTTTAATTTTTTAAATAAACTTTATTTTTTTTGTGGAATTTGTTTTTTTACACAAAATTAACTAATTATTTTAATTTCGTGCTGAAAAGAAATAAATTAAGTAAGATGAAATGGAGAGAGTAAATTTTTGTCGTGGAAAAGAAAAAGAGACGAGGGTCAATTTAGGAAGAAAGAGGAGAAAAGTTTGCGTCTAGGTTGCACGGACACGGACACGGGATACGGTACGACACGGACACGGGACACGGCATTTTTTAAAAAATTTAGGACACGACACGGGCGCTAATATAAAAAATATTAAATTATTAATATATATATATAAATTTAAAAATGATCAAGTCAAGTTTTTCAATATCAAACTCATAGTTCAAATGATCAACTCAAACGACATAGTCATAATTCATAAGTAGATAATCATAGCATAAAAATGTAAAATACTAAAATAAGTAGATAATCTAAATACATTAGTAAGGTAAGTAATATTTAATTATTTAATTATATATTTATTTATTTATTACTAATATAAGGTAAGTAATATTTAATTATATATTTATTTACTTATTACTAATTCCTAACTACATGGCCCATTCAATGTCAAAGTTGGTGAAGGTGGGTAAGCCCGGGACCGATAGGTCCTGAGTTCAAATCCTACTGGAAGCAACTTTGTGGAGTCTGTCACCTATGGTTAGCCTAGAGTAATTGAACTCTCCTGTGTGGTTTGCGGACTCTTCGCACAAGGAGCGGGTTTACCCAAAGACGCACCGAAGGTAGCGGTACGGCGGGTTCCACGTATCAAAAAAAAAAAAAAAAAAAAAAACGTGTCCGTGCCGTGTCGGACACACAAATCACCGTGTCCGTTCCGTGTCGGACACACAAATCGCCGTGTCCGGAAATGTGTCCGGTTTTTTTTTTTTTTTTTTTTTTTTTATGGACACGTTTTTGCCGTGTCGGACACGTGTCGGGCGCGTGTCCGAGCGTGTCCGTGTCCGACAAGTGTCCGACACAGTACGGCGGGTTTTTTCGGAGTGTCCGTGCAACATAGGTTTGCGTAGAGGGTGAATAGTAGTCGATGGTCGTATGGGCGTGGTGACGTGTGAAAAGCAGAATGGCTGGAATAAAAAGAATTGCAAATAGATACAAGCTTTAGAGATATATATAGAGAGAGAGAGAGCGTAGAAGGAAGGGGGCCGGGGGGAGGGGAGAAGAAAGTCTGTGTAGTTATGGAGTGAATGATGGAAGTGGTGGCCATGTTACGGCAACTTATTGGGCAGCTACAAGAGGTTTTGGAAATCTACGGTTCTCCTCCTTCTTCCAATTACTTCCTCCAGTTTCCACCCGCATCGCATCACCACCAACCCCTAAGGTCTCTCTCTTTTCTTCCTTGCCTCGTTTTGCTGCATCGATCTTCTGATTTTGAGTATTTACTGAATTCTATTTTCATATTTAGGAGTTTTTTCAATTCTTTTTTGTGTTTTTGGGTTAGGTCATCGACATCACATCGCCACCGATTTTTTTTTCCTTCTAAAATGTTCGTATATTTAAATGGAAAGATGTTTTTTTTGACGTTTTCTTCCCCCTTTCTTCAGTCTCTAGGTTCTGATTTACTTGTTCTACTGTTCCGGTGTCGAGGAAATAATTTTAGTTACATACAGTATGTAGTGAAGTTGTGAAAACTAGATAAAAATGCTTCCGCTTTAGATAAGAATATCATGAGTATTATCTTCTGTTATCGGTCTATAGGAGTTTTCAGACTTCCACAAGAGTTCTGTGATCATTTTGGGTAAGTTGTTTGTTTTATATTTTGCACTGTAATGGATTAATGGGTTTTACATTTTTTGGCTTTGAAATTATTAGTATAGATCTTGGGTACTGCTTGTAAATTTCATTAGTGCCCTTGTTAGTTGTATTTTGTTATGCTTTGTATTAGCATTTGACATTATAAAGGTAGTTCTTGGTTTGATCGACAAGTGTTTGTACAGTTTAGGTTTGTATTGTATTGTTCCTAGCTCTAATTTGGGTTTAAATGCTACTTGTTTCCACTTTTTTATCCTATATAAGTTCCCACATCTTTGAGGCCTAACAGCTTAAAGCTATACAATTATGTATTGAATCTTCTGCAGTTCCCCCCCCCCACACCCACCACCACCACCACCACCACCAATCTTCTCCTTAAGCTGCAGTGTGTATTGATGATGGTGTGGATGCAAGATTAAAATTGAAATCTCAGTTCAGGAGGGACTCTTTAGTAAAAACTCCCTCAAGTTAGTGTTCCATTTTTAATTATTTTCCGGCCAAGTCTGGATGCCAGATACTTGAATATTATGTAGGCGCAATTGTTTTTAATATAATTGCTATAAAATAAAAGAAGAATGAATTGTTTTGACATTATTTAGGACGAGGAATTGGCAGAGGTAACTCCATATCGTTTTGCTGTCACTAGAATTGGGCAAAAGAAATCAAGTTTCAGAACCATGACGCATGATGTCTATTTGATTATTTGGCTTCAGCTACGTAGACACAATCCCCCCCCCAAAAAAAAAAAACCCATTTCTTTTGTTAAATCTGCAAAAAATATGACCCCTGTTGATTCTGTTTGAGATATCGAGTATACGTTTGAGGCTCTTCATTTTAAATTGCTAGTCTCCTGAGAGAGTATATGATCATTAAACACTGATTTCTTCTTCAGAATCTCCTTATTTTTTCTATATAACAGTAACACCTTCCACTTCTTGCATATATGATAGATCCTGCTGGTAAATGTTCATGCAATCATACTGATTATGTATTATCTGCTTGTAGTTTAAAATGGTGGTTTAAGATAGGAATTTGTATCACATAGAATAATACATGGTGATCAACTCCTCAGGATTTAAAAAACTTAAAGTATTAGTTGATACAAAGAAAAGGGTTCTGTTAAAATTAGCAGCATGTAAAGTCTTTTTCTTCGTGTATACATACCGGACTACATTATTGCTTCTTTACTTTTGAGGATTTGTCATTCAGTGGATAATATCTTTCTAGATTGGAATTTTGGATTTGATAAAAACTGGCTTGCTAAATAGGCCAACTTACAGTTGGTTACTTTGTTAGATAAGGGTGGGTTGCTATAAATAGCCTTCTAGAATGTTTAATCATCTTGAATATTTACTTTTTCATGATTCTTATTAGGTCGATAAACCAAGAGTCGAGATTATTTTGGATTTGAAGGACTCGTTAGGATATATGTATTCCACCTAAAGCAGAGGATATGATACTTCTTTCTGCTGTTTACATAGAGCCCTTTTATTTGCACTTGATGGCATTAGTTATTGGGAATCACATTATTTTGAGTCTTTTCGTACAGATCCTTTTTCATGATGCAAGTTCCGTGTATCTAATCCTTGTCCTAAACCTAGCACAGTTAGGACACATGTGATTAAAATATTTCATTTGTCCATTTAGGCTGTAACTGATGACACTTAAATGCAACTCATCCATATTTGTTTATCAGTTTTATGTGCATCGAAATGTGATATATCAATTGCTCCGTGGTCCCTGCATAACTTTTCAACTCTTACTTGAAAATATTGCTTATTAACCATATTTGTCATGCGGTTCTTCTGAGGATAATTTATGCTATCACTTAAGATATGATGACATACCCAAACTGCCAGACACCAGTCATGCTACTTGGTATTTTATCCATTCATTCAAACAACATACCAAATAATGTGCAGTATGAGAGTTTTGAACATCACAACATCTTCACCTTGTGAAAGTTTAACTTCTCACTCACAAGCATTATTGTCTGTTAAACAGTTTAGTTATTGCACTCTATTCTTCCTAATTCTTCAAATACATCCATGAAAAAATGTGAAACTTCAGTTATAGCCAATGAGTGCACTATATTTTTCTGAATGTTAACTATTGCTGGAGGAGCTGGCATATGTTTGTCACCAAAAATTGATATTTATATTCTGTCGATAATCTTGAACAAAAATTTCATTCACTCCATCAAACATAGCTTCTACGAACCTGATATTGGATATGCTTTTACAATCATTTACCTGCGACTCAAGCTAGATCATGATGTGCATGTAAGGTCGTCGTTAAAGCTAGTAAGCACTGCTGTAGATTTAGATATTCCATGTTAGTATCGTTATAACTGTTCCTTGCAATTTGCCATTACTTTATTTGTCATTTCATTTTATTGTTTATTCCTGTTATCTTGATCAATTGATTATCTTCCTGTAAATCGACTTTTCCAGGTAGTTTCCAATGTTAACAAGATTACATGCTAACAATTCAGGAACATCTAATACTAGTCCACTGTTAAAAACTGTGGAACTATATGGGAGTTGAAAGGACTTTGGACTCCTCACTTTTCTATATGATTATCTGTTTCTATTTATCGTTGTTGTTTCTATCAAGCAGGGTTGGATTCTTTTCAGAACGAAATTCAATGAACTTGCCTCGTGCTACTTGGCCAGTATCTCAATGTACCTTTGTTATTATTTTGCAGATGGTGTTTTCTCAATCTTGAAGGTAGCCCTTTAGAAGACAGTTGTTGCAACATAGTAATGACTGCTGGAAAATCTGAAAACTTGAAAATGTTGGAGCCTGGCAAACCTCCTCCCTCAAAGAAAGCTAGAAAGGAGCAAAATTGTGGAAAAGCCACAACTACTACAAGCTCAAATGAAATCATGGAAGAACATATTTGGAAAGATTTTCCAGAGGACCTCTTTGAAGCTGTAATAGCAAGACTTCCCATAACGACGTTTTTCCGCTTCCGTCCAGTTTGTCGAAAGTGGAACTCATTACTCACTTCACAAAGCTTCTCCCAGCAATGTGCTCAAGTAAAGCAAGCTAAGTCATGGTTCTACACCATCACTCATGAAAATGTCAATACTGGAGCGATGTACGATCCTTTATTGAATAAGTGGCACCATCCTACAGTGCCTGCCTTGCCAACCAAACTAATTGTACTGCCAGTGGCATCAGCAGGGGGTCTCATCTGCTTCCTTGATATCGGACATAGATGCTTCTATGTTTGTAACCCTCTCACGAGGTCCTTCAAGGAGTTGCCAGCCAGGTCCGTTAAGGTCTGGTCACGTGTAGCTGTTGGAATGACTCTGAATGGAAGCTATGCCAGCTCCGGGTACAAGATTCTTTGGGTTGGTTGTGAGGGTGATTATGAAGTGTTCAACTCTGCAGAGAACTCTTGGATTCGTCCAGGAAGCATGCCCCCGAATATCAAGCTTCCACTTGCGCTGAACTTCCGGTCCCAGGCAGTCTCTGTCGATAGGACGCTCTATTTCATGCGGTCAGAACCGGACGGGCTTTTGTCCTACGACATGGAAACCGGGATGTGGAAACAGTACGTAATCCCGGTCCCTCCACACCTGAGTGATTATACTCTGGCCGGATGCAGGGGGAGGATCATGCTGGTGGGGCTTCTGACCAAGAACGCCGCCACGTGTGTCTGCATCTGGGAGCTGCAGAAGATGACTCTCTTGTGGAAGGAGGTTGACAGAATGCCAAATATATGGTGCTTGGAGTTTTACGGAAAGCACGTTAGAATGACTTGCCTGGGTAACAAGGGCTTGCTTATGCTGTCTCTGAGATCAAGACAGATGAATAGACTGGTGACTTATGATCTATCGAGCGGGGAATGGCTTAAGGTGGCCGGGTGTGTGCTGCCACGCGGAAGGAAGAGGCAGTGGATCGCTTGTGGCACCGCGTTTCACCCTTGTTTGACCGCGGTGGCTTAAAAGTTTTCATGAATTGGATGTTGTGCTGTATTGTCTGTTGTTGTGATGGAGGCACATAGCCAGCATTGTTGGATTTTAGGGGAGAACGAAGAACACCCCACTTTGCTGGTCTGCATAAATCTCTAGTGGAATATGTAATTTCCACCACCTAATTAAATGGATTATCCTGTTTCCAATTAGCTGACTTATACAAGATCTGGTTTTCGAATCAAGTAATCAATGTAAATGATCAAGTATTCTTCCACATTTATGTTACTGGTGTTTTTCTTAGCTCGTTAGTCTATTTTTTATGCGGTAGACAGAGATTCAGCTCAGAATGATCTTTATATGAGTGCCTCTCTAGTTCTCCCTTCATCCCATTAAAAAAATTGTATGAACTGCTCTTAAGACCTTTTAAATAACTCATTTGTATCTATATCTTAGCATTTCAAAGAATGTGAACATACAATTGTAAGAGGATATATGTTTATGATTATAATAATTAAGGGGTACAATACAGAGAGGAACAAACTTCTAGTAATGTTTTTCAGAACAAATCTTCTACATTTTTAGATATAGGCTGACAACTGAGATGACACATTAGGACCCCACTCTCAAGATCAGCCATATGAAGCAGTTAAGCGACTCCTCCACTTGTTGCCGTCCTGATTATCTGGAAAAGGGCTGAGAAGAAACACAAGATTATCAACAATGTAAAACAAGAACGATCCGGCAATCTCCATGAGATGGCCTAGCGGTCAAGGTGGGTGGCCCGGGACCGATAGGTCCTCGGTTCAATTCCCACCAAGACCGCTAGGTGTTGCCTGTCATTAAGGGTGGTTGAACCCTCATGTGTGGTTTGCATGCTACTGCACAAGGAGCGTGGTTTACCCAGTGCGCACACCCGGCTGCGGGTTCCATGAATCAAAAAAAAAAAAAAAAAAAAAGAACGATCCGGCAATCGCAGAATAGTGTATTCTAATTGTCAAAGAAACTTTGGAAGCAAACCAACAATTTTGGATGTGGAATGTTGCTTGGGTGGGTGGGGGGTTTACAAATCATGCCTTTGTTTCACTTAATTGATAAACTAGTAGCAACTCAATCCTACAAAGATTTGTCCATGAAATAAGACAACACATAGCTTCAACCCTTCATTCCTAAATCATAAATCTCTCTTCAGAACCATAAAAACAATTTACAACAGCTAACTTGGTAAAGAGGATCAGACAAATTAACTCAAAAAGATTAAGATATGGCATATTAACCTATGTAGACTAAAGCTATCGATCAGATTGGTGGCACATCATCTAAAAATCAAGATGAGCAATTGTTAGATCATGGCTTCTATAAGCATATATGGTTTCTCTATCTCTTTGTCTGGGATCTATATCAAATCTTTATACTTATACTTGGAAATGTGGAAAAATGCAGTCTTGAAAGGCTTACATGATCCAATGACGACAAAAACGAAAAAACCAAGCAAGACTGGGCCAACAGCCAAGTTGTTTCCCTTCTTTGCGCTTGACTCCGGGACAGCACCACGTTTGATGATATTCTTCTCAAACTTCTCTACCTTCCTGTCGGCAAGCCTCCTTGATGTTGTCTGCATGACATAAAATCACACATTATGTGCGAGCTATATGAATATCTGACTCCCATGATGCTCATAAAACAGGACAGAAGCCGTGGATCACAATGTGACACCAAGCTTTAAATATATAAAATTCTCATAATCTTTAGAAATTGTATATTAAAGATTTTTACCTCTAGCAAATAAACAAACAAAATTATAAGAAAAAGGGGAATAGTAGTTACAACTCCTCACATATTATAATTATTTTTAAAGATAATCATGTTGAGAAATTTCATTTTGTGCATTAGAAAATTTTCCAAAAATTAAATTTTTGTACCAAATCAAAGCAAACCGCCTAAACCTCTGTGTCATCATCTCTCGGTGAGTCAATAGGTACTCTCCTAACAAAGATTTAATGCATCATCAATTTGGAGGTAGAGTTTACAGGTTGATACAATAATTTCTTAAAATCTAAGAAACAGAAGAATCAGGACACCAATTTTTTATCTAGATTAATTACCCAAAGAAACTCGAAAGAAAGAAAAAAGTCATGCCTGAACCGTCTCCAAGATCAGATCTAAAATTGATAATCCAAGATAATAATAAAACCAGAAAGTCAAACAACAGTGAAAACAAATCACAGGAAGAAAAATCGCTATGGCACATACATTCAAACATCATAAAATGGCAAAAGAATGAAACAGGAAAAAAAATCCAGATTGAAAAGAAAGCGCAACATTACCATTTGAACGGCGAGGTCGGCTCTGGAAAAGCTCCGAAGCAAGAGTTTCCAAAAGAACAACTTATTATCTAGATCCGGCGAGGCGATCGGTCACCGATCTGTTTTGAGATTCTCTGTTTCTCTGCTGATAATAATTTTTCAAAATCGAGCAGTTTAGGGTTATTTATAAAGAGAGAGAAGGTAAGAACGTGTCGTCGCCGACTCGCAGTGACTGGGTTGTAAACGTGTTTTTGTGAACGTGGCGGCCCATGATTAGCTGTTTCTTTACGGGTCAACTAATTTAGTAGTGACAATAATAATAATTTAATAAATATTCTTTGAATTCAATTTTGATATTTTCTTTTTCTCTACCCGGGCAATTGAATTGATCTTTGTTTCAAGTGTGGATTATAGTTTGACTAAGTTCGATAAAATCAATTTAACGTTCTAGACATGGACTAAAAGAACTCACCTGAATAAATAGTGTATTATGAGATTTCTCACGAAAGAAAGTCGCAACTTTTAAGTCCGTTATCCAAAATGAACATTAAGTAAACTCCGAATGAGTAATTTAGGCTCCATTTTCTTGAACCAAGATTATGAGTATTGAGAGTGAATACAATTGTATAGGTTCGGTTTGCAGAGCAGAAAATCAAAGTATTTCAACATAAAATACTGAACAAAATGTTAACCCCAGGTTAAAACTATAGTATGAATAGAAAAGAAGTGGTCCATAAATCTCAGATTAGGGACTACCTATCGTGACTTTCAAGTATATACCAATCCCATTTAAGTAGCTCTTGAATCGCCCGAACAGGGTTCCATGGAACTCGAAGTTAGTCGAGCAGTTCCAGCACCACGTTGGCATGCCGTTTGCTAGTTCTGCAACACACCCACACCAGAGAGACAGAGAGAGAGAGAGAGAGAGAGAGAGAGAGAGAGTAAAACCAACACGCCCAAACAATCAGCTACAACTATTCTAACTTAGTTCGGGCCGTGCTCAATATCTGAAACTCGCCATTTCTCCTCTCATGAAACTCCTACCGTATCTGTGCTGGTTATAAAATCACCATCAACTGCCTTCACTATATCGATCTCCTCCGGGTCCGACATGAGTTGAAGAAACTCAGAAGGAATAGCTGCAGGATCCAACTCAAGGCAACCCTTAGTAACCAAATGGGAAGGCACCTGGTGAGAAAACCGACAAAGTTCTTCCTTAGGGATCCTTCGTATTTCCCTTGGATCGAAATGCTGATGGAAAACAGATTTGAAGCCACCAACTTTAACCAAGGGAACCACAATTACTCCCAACTCCTCATCACAATCTTCAACTACTTCAAACATGTCGTATTCATGCATTACTGCATGTTCGGTCAGCTCGTTCCACTCTGGGGACCAATTCCTGTACAATGCCCACACATCACCCTTTCGAGGAAGTATTGAGACGGTCTTAGAAGAGAGTTTCATCCATCTGACCTTGTGTGAGAAGCAGTCTATCGAGTTACAGATATCGTGTCTTCCTACTCCAAACTCTCCGTAGGTTTTCAGAAAGCCACTCAAAAACCAACTTCCATTCCCTATTCTGTTGTGGGTTGCAGAACTGAGCCACCTAATGCTCACCTTGAAGGGATTCAGAGAAATCACATTTTCAATCATGGCATAGTTTCTTGGCATTCCATTGTCATCATCATACAGAGCCCACACTTGGTTTACTCCGAAACAATTCTCCGTTCTGCTCTTGTCAAAATCATGAAAGTCAGGCTCCACGACATCTATACACATTTGCTCAACCAGTTTGTCGTCCAGATACGAGTCTGAAGACCTGAAACTCTGTTTATTCTGAGGGAGCTCAGTTTCCAGCGACTCAACGAGTTTGTGAGTATTGAGACTATCATTTTTGGTGGAAGTTTCAATTTCTTTCTCATTTGTAAGACTATCCTCAATGGTTACATTCCTCCCAACAGTAGCTGAGATGCTTTGATTGAGTTTTTTCTGTATATCATTACGAGCCTTCTCCATCACTAAATCTTTGATGCCAACACGGCGAACAACATCATGACTGCTTTCACATTTCTGAAAACTTTCCAGCTTCATTTTCTCTTTATTCATGCTCTGATCTTCAGCCCCTTTTCTTCTCTTTAGAGCTTCAGAGTTCTGGGAGGGCTCTCCACCTAGTTTTCTTTTGGAGGCAATATTTTTCCGCCGCAATGCCTCCTCTCTTTTTGCAGCAGCCTGTGCTTTCTGCCTTTCCCGTTTGACTTTCTCATAAGCCTGCTGAACCATATTAGCAGCTTGAACAGCAGATGGAGTACAAGTGGACTCAGTGAACGGCACCCACTTGAAGTTATTGGGATTGGGTCCATTCTTGGATGTCCCGTGATGAGTGCCTGATTTGTTTCTAGAGGCATCAGATGCCTGCTGGCTTGTGTTCTTTCGTTGCTGAGAATTGCTTGTCTGAGATGGTATCTTAGTACCCATAGTAGATGGAGGGTCAATCTCAATAGCAAAGTAGGCCTCACGGCAATTGGGGCAGAGAAGATTATGATTGAGATACATTCTAAGATATTCATATTGCATCTTACATTGATGACAGACAGTCCAAAATGTACGTCGGTCCTTCTTGCGAGGTGGACGAGGAGAAGCTGAAGGATTCCTCTTACTATTATTACCCTTTTGAGCCCTCATCTCTGAAGCTGCAGTATTTGCAAAGTTGTGGAATCCATTCTGTGCCGGCGATGGTGAAGGACCCTCATTCTTACCTTGATCTTTCTTCTGAAGCCTACCACACCTCTGGTCAAAACCTTTTCTCTTGGAGTTATCTGACAATAAATTCCATGCTTGGGAGATATAATGAAATGCCCCTTCAGCCCCAATAGACCTATTCTTATCAGGATGAAGCAGAAGAGCTAGTCTTCTATACTGTTTTCGTATCGACTCATCATCAGCTAAAGGGGTCAAACCAAGCACCCCATACCAATTCGATTCTCCATTCATTTTCTCTTCTTCAGCAGAAATATAGACCTCGAGCGTCATCACCATTTGAGAGATACCCTCTAGTTCAGGATACAAATTTTGAGCCTTGAGAGCAAACTTCTTCGCCCCTTTCATGTCCTTCGCCAGAAACTTCATCTCAGCAATTTCTTTTGCTCTCAAAGCCTCTTCTCTATTGCACTCCATCTAACCTTAGCCCCTCAATCTACTGGTTCCCTCTAAGGAGTAAATGACAAAAAGAATCAACAACAAGAAGTAAAGCTACGAATCAGTAATCAAATGAAACCGAAAACAACAGCAGCAGTAAATCAACTACAAGATAAATGATTCCAGAAACCAAATGAAATCAACAACTAAAAACAATTCTAAAAGAATCATACAATAAAATGCATCAAATAAATGTCCATTCCAATACGATCCACCACCAAACATCATCGCAAACCAGAACAACTACATTCAACTAATAAAAAACATATATCAGCTCATTCCTCAGCAGCTCAAAACCCAAATTAGGAACATTAACCACATTAACGGCAGTACAAAAACGAAAATTCGAAAAAAAATTGCTCAAACAACAGAATCAGTAGGTAGATAATATCACATTTTCATCGTCAGAAAACTTAAAAAACCCTAAACGGTGATTAGTACCGGATTATATTGAATGAGGAACTAGGTTGAGCAAGGGTTACCGTATGCGAGAGAAATACGTTTCTCTACAGAATTGGAGCTCAGAGTTTCATCGCTGCAGTACAATTTCACTTTTTCGAATTTCACCGAATAATTTCTCCCAGATTGGGTTTTCCTAAAGGATCTCAGAATGCAAGAGGTAAATTGTTTTTATTTTTGTATTTTATTTTTGTTTCCGCGAAATGAAAATTGAAGTTTTTTTAAGACAAGTGGACGACAATACATAGGCATCTCGCAGTACCAATTCCAAAATTACTAACCAAAAGAAAAAAACTACGATAGGACAAAAATACGAAAGTAAACCAAAATGCTAAAATATAATTGGAGATTAAAATCGAGTCATAAAATATTAGGGAGATGTGTCAAAGTCTTTGGATTGGGCAATCCGGCCCATTCTAACGGGCCGTTGCTTAAATTCGGATCGGAATGGTCATAAGTCAAATGAGTTATCAAAATCGTAGTCCATTCAATCATTTATGGACAATCGGGCTATGGGACCAAATCCGCCCTACAAACTAAAGATTTTAATTTTTATTTTTATTAATTTATAAATTAAATTTAATAATTTTCAATTAAATACTTAAAATAAATAAATACTCTATTATAGATTGGACACATAGCACAAAAGCTTGTGTGTATTAATTTTGTATATCCTTGTTTGTATCACACCACAAGGGTATTGACATATGTTAAATATGACCAACTTGATTTAATGAGAAATGCCACATGTCAATACCCTTGTGATGTGGTATACACAAAAATATACGAAAATTGTATATACAAGTCATTCAGACACATAGTACTTTAAACTTATCCATAAACATTCTACCGTTATACTACATAATTATTTTATAATTTATAAAATAATAAATTTATAACAATAACTTAGTGGGCGGATTTAGACCCACAACTTATGGACTTTTTTGGCCCAAAGCCCAATTATTCCATTGGGTTATCGGATTAACTACAGTTAAACCTCGATAAAGTAATAATCTTGGAACCGAGAAAAAAATATTCATTTAAAGAGGTTATTACTTTATCGAACATTATTTTAGTCCATTGACCTATATCGGGACCGGAAGAAATTATTAGCTTAGCGAGATTATTACTTTATCGAGGTTTAACTGTAATATAGATCCAATTTATTTTAGATCTATAAATGATGAGTCCAACATAGTTCATTTTTAATCAACATATATATTTGATATCTCTATTAAGGATCAAATTTATCAATTTACCATAATTTAACTGCACATAGTTCATTTTTAATCAACATATATATTGGAAGCTTAATGGTTCTTATTCACAAAAATATCTTAATTAGAGACTGTTTCATCTTTAAAAATTAGCTAGGTGGGTGATATCTTTAGTTTCAGCCTTTATTTATTATTTTTTTTTTTTTTGTTGACGAGGAACCCGCAGCCGCTACCTTTGGTGCGCACAGGGTAAACCTCACTCCTGTGCAATAGCCTGCAAACCACACAGAAGAGTTAAACCACCCTTAATGTGACAGGGTGACAGGCTCACACATAGCGTGTCCAGTGGGAATTGAACCCATGACCTATCGGTCCCGGACCACCCACCTTCACCGTTATGCCATCCCAAGGGGACTAGTTTCAGCCTTTAATATTTACATTAAGTTAATCACATGTGATAAATTCAACTTATAAAAGGTGTTGGTAAGATTAAAACTTATAACATATATATTTTTAAAGGATTCAAAATTCAATACTATGATCATCAATTCTTGGGAAATAATTGAAGGATTTAATTTTTTATTTTCTTAAGTAAGTAGTCAATTCATTATCACGTTGTTTAACGTGAGTCATATAGAATAATCTAGTAGATTACGACGTTATGTATAATGAAACATTGCAATTTATATTAGCACGTTCTTATGATGAGATTTATTAGTACAAGTTAAACCTCGACAAAGTAATAACCTTGGGATCGAGAAAAAAATATTCATTTAACGAGGTTATTACTTTATCGAACATTATTTTAGTGCATATTAACCCATATCGGGACCGGAATAAATTATTATCTTAACGAAATTATTACCTTATCGAATATTATTTTATCGATGTTTAACTGTAGATACTACTAACTCTTAACACATATTCCTCGCTTGCTAAAAGATTAGCAATCTTTTTTTTAGATGTTGTCTAAAAATAATAAAGTTGATCTTGTAGGGATATTAGAATTGCATTTATAACATAATTAATATTTATTAATTGCTGGCACAACCTTGCATCTTAATATTTATTAAATGTTTCAATTAATTGGAAGGGTTATGGGCTAAATATTTTTCTAGCCATGTTGAATTGACTCTTCAACTAATGAGCATAACTCCCTTCTTTTACAAGAAAAGATAAGTGTCAATTTAACACATCCAAAAATTATTGCTAATTTAATATATGATTCCTCATTTCCCCATTCAATTCTAATATACTATTAAGTAAAAAATATACCCGCACCAAAAATGGATTGCCTACAGTATTTTATTTATTTATTAAATTTATAAGTTCTTTCTGTCTCGAACTCTTTTTTCATTTTAACCTTAACCTCTATAATTCTAAGATTATATGTATTCTAAATTATTGTATTTGTGGATAATCTGTAATCATCATTTAATCGCTCACCATTCAAGTGTGCATTAAGTGAATTACTCCGCCTATGTTAATTGTGTATAATAAACTCGATCTATAAAGATATAATAGATGTAAACTTTTGATGTTCGCTTTAGAAATAAAACAAAAATCTATTACGTGTACTCAATGCGCTTCACTAATTTGTAGTAAATTTTCGTTAACATCACCTCAATACCGTCGATATGTCCGAGTGGTTAAGGAGACAGACTTGAAATCTGTTGGGCTTCGCCCGCGCAGGTTCGAACCCTGCTGTCGACGATTAAATTTTATTATCACTACTCAAACAAGTTTTGAAAGAGATTTAGTAGTATTTCCAAAACTTGCAATGAAAAATTATATACATTTTTTAATTTTTGAAATTCAAGTTTTCGTTATTTTGAAAGAGATTTAGTAGTATTTCGTTATTTTTTAAAAATAAAATAGAACACTTAAAAGTCCTCAATTCACAAACACTATCATTCTTCTGTGATATGCACTCGTAATGCAACAATGCTTTCAATGAAAACCATCTCAATATTGATGTTCCTTTGTGGACAGGTAAAAAAGTTAATGCTAAAAATAAAGTATCGTACAGTTGTATATAATAATAGGATTCACTTAATTAGATTAATTATCGTCCACGGGAAATAATGAAATAGAATAAAATAGTATAAGAAATATTAATATTGAGAGAAAGAGATTGATTATAGTCCACACAAGGACATTAATAACGAAATTGACCAAAATTATATATCCATTATAATAGGAATATATTATCTGAAAAAAATTCTGAAAAGTATAATCCTTTCAATATAGTTAGGCAATAACATAACTAGTAATGCCCAAAAACCATATAATCCAATTAGATCTCTTGAGATGGTTAGATCCAACAACTATCACCAAAACAAAATCCATTTCCAAAAGAGAAGAATAACTAAACAGTCTATACATATATATATATATATACACACATATATAAAAAGCTCAAAAGAAAATAGCATCTCCCCCAGGAAATACAACATGCGGCAAAACAAATATATGGTGGGTGTTTCCCCCAATCCAGAAAAAAGAAGCTAAATTGAATGTTTCATCTTCAAATAATGCAAAGCTTTAACTTCACAGAGATGCTACTTTGAATCGATCACCGGAGTCGTAAATATGAACCATACACACCGCTGCCAAGTCCAGAGGCCTAATTTCCCTACAATAGCTTCCAAGCTGCAATGCAGGCCAAATATGAAATCAGGTAGCAACACAGAACTACATAACGTTGTAGCACGACTATACAAGTGGATTATTTGCTTACAAGCATGAGACGTCGACAGTTGATAAAGCCAGAAGATATCTTACAAGTATTGGAACTCCAATATATATACTTGCATTAGGCAAAAGATAGTATGATCTACCATGATATAAATTGATAGGTTATTGAAATATATGATGTACTCTCAAGCCCAAAATTTCAAATAATCGGAGAATTAACTAACTTAGCCAAAGAATACGAGCATTGTACAAACTCAAGTACATTAATTAAAAACTTAATACAAATAAACATTGCTATATATTACGGATTATTAATCACACAACGCTACTATCTATCTAACAACATTATTTCAAAATCCGAACAAAGATTGATCCTTCCTAATTGCCACATTAGAGAGCTAAAATCTAGTCCTGAGCTCCAGCCTAGAGTTTTAGAATAATTTAATCACAACGGATCAACGAAACTCGAAACAACTAATGAGAAGTGCCAGCATTCTGAAGGATGTTGTATCATAACATCTATTCTAGTTCTAAGAGGAGAGAGAAGTAGTGGGAGCTCTATAGTGTCATAAGAAACCAGACTTCCCATGTATAAAACCATAATTTTTTTGAGATGAATACATCTCAGTAGAATAAAATCAAATTAGTGAATAGCTCTACTCCTAAATCATCCATCAGAGTTTCAACTATGGGCTAGAGGGATTAGTACTAAAGTTGATCTCAGATTAAAATGTTGGAGCTACAGAAAGAGGATCCAAGTGACAAAGGTAGTTTCCTTACTAAAAAGGACAATAAAAATATGTACTCCCCTCAGTCTCATTGATCTTGCAATATTCGTTCCCATCACGAATTTTAAGATAATGGGTAAAAAAGTATAAAATAGTAGGGTTCATTTGTCTAGACGATTGTGTCCACTTATTTATTTCTACTTTAGCACTGTTGCAAGATAAGTGGGACGATCCAAAAAATTTCCAAGATCAATGGGACGGAGGGAGTATAAAAGTTGAACAGGCCATGGTCACAACTTACAAGGCATAATCAAAACAGGGAAACCACTATACAAGAAATTCCAATTTTTCCAACTTCTAAGTTCTAACAATAAAAAAGAGAAAATCAAAGTGCAAAATGAAGTGATGAGTGAACTAATATCAACAAATTCAACCAAAAAAAAAAAAAAAGTACAAAAAAGGCTAATTGATAACAAAGTTTCTGAGAAGGGAAGTCTTCAATTAATCAGTTAGTCAATCCAACCAATAAAAATTCAATCTTGATGAAAATACACGAAAAAAATGGCAAGAATCCTTACAAGGAATACCCTTCCTAGGCGACGGCGGCGCAGGATTATAACACATAATGGCTCTCCCAATCATCGAAATGCTCGAAATAATCCCCACAAAATACAAAACAATCACCAATCCGAGAACCCAAGGCATCAGCATAAAACCAAGGAAGAACGTCACTGATCCACACAGCATCATCGACAGCGATATCCCCAGAAGCAGGGAAGCAAATCCCGCCGGCGTTATGTTCTGAAACGACAGCCCCTCCCATCTCCGCCGCTGCCCCTCCGGAGACTGATCGGAGAAATCGATCGACGCCGGCGGCGATCGTATAATATTCAAAACTAGAGCCGAGAGCTCGTAGAAAACCCGGGTTTGGTAATCCTGCTGATTGAGTTGCTGCCTCCCCATCATTTTCACGAAATTTTTCCAACTGGAACTGGAAAAGGGATGATCTTAAGGGTTGGGGAATTTTGTGCGAAGATCGAGGTAAATGGATAAACTTTGAATGATGTGGGAATTGAATGGATATAGCAACTGATATTTATCTCTCGGTTCAAAGATTAAGCGGAAGTTAGGATAGTAAAGTGGAATTCAATCGCGCGGGACCCACTCCCTTAAAAAAACAGGGATGGCGCATTTTTTATTTTTTTTTTAAATTATAAAATCTTATTGTATAAACTATTCATGTACTCTTCCGTATTATTGTTGGTTTATTTTATTTTTGAATCGTTACATTATTGTTGATTATTTAGAAAAAGGGAAATAGTTTATGAACTAAAATCAAATACAATAATTGGATATAACCACTTTAATACATCTTTAATTACTTTTTTTTTAATTTCATTATTTACAAGAAATAAGTCAATAATAATAAGACGAAAAGAGTAACAGTTTCAAAGTCGAATAGACCCTTAAAATTAATTATTTACATATTTTGGGATTTTAGAAGTTCTTTTCAAAATTGTAAAGCAGCCATGCTTTTTTATGAATATATTGTAGTCAAAATTAGGTCGAATTTTTATTTATGAGGAAAATTTGAATCTATTATTTAAAATGTATATTAGATAAATCTCACCAACGTGCAGCTTGTAATGTAATCACATAAATTAGGTTGATTTTGTTGCCACATTTATAGGATTTTCTCGCACTTCCACATCTTATAACTTTGATTTTCCTCTATAATTTTAATATTAATTATTGTATTTTTATTAAATCTTAATATCTATTTATTTATGTTTATAGAACATTTGGTTTTTCTTATTAAGAAAACACAAGCACTTAAAAGATAATTTAGAAGAGCTGGTAGAAGCTAAATAAGTGGTGACAAAAATTAAAGTGTAAAATTGTAAAACACAAAATAGTATCTGTCTCATTATTTTTGGTATGCTTTCTTTTTTGAGCTGTTCTATTATTTTTATTTTATTTTCAAAAATAAAAATAATTTGTGGACCACAAAAATTACAAGAAATAGATAGTAGTTGTATTTTATTGCTATCAATAAAAATACAAGACACAAATTCTAAGATAATAAATAAATTATTGAAAATATAAATTAAAATACAAAGAAACGAAAATAAGAAAGCTAAAGTTAACAAAATTGTTAGAACAAACAAAATATGAGTGTAAACTGCAAATAAATAAAAATACAATAAACAAAAGTACATAAGAATCTTCTTTACTCTTCTGTGTCTTTTTTTCTTTTTGTATTATTGAATAGAAAATATCATGTTTTTAAAAAATTAAATAATATGTAGTTTAAAATTATCAACTCAAAAATTAAATAACATACAATACTGTTATAAATTAAAGAGAATGTAGAGAATAAATAGAGAGAGCATAAATTAGATGTGTATTATTATGAGGGTGGAGACCTCTATTTATAGAGTACAAGATGGGCTCATGGGCTTTTAGGGTTTACATGGTCATCACAATATATGGTAAGTATATATATATAATATATTTACAATACTCTCCCTTGATTGACCATCCCTAAAAAAAAACTGGACGAAGGAAAAAGAGTACAGTTGTTCCACCTCAATATAGTCATTCTTGATCCTTGAGTCGGCGCATATCGATCTTGTATAACAACTTCTTGAATGTTGGTAATGCATTTGTAAAAAAATCTGCTAAGTTGTCACTTGAGCGAATTTGCTGGATGTTGATGCCGCCACTCTTTTGGAGATCATGTGTTGCATTGGCTCTTTTATGAATCAATCTCAATGACTCATTTTCTCATGTGTTGCATTGGATGCCTCGTTAAAAACCTTAACTAAGAAAACCCTTCGGGAAAAACTTAGAAAGGAAAAAAGAGTACAATCATTTGACCTTCAGGTTCATTTGACCTTTAGGAGTCAGCCTAATCTTCAGGATTATTTACAATTTGTTACTGCCCCTCAAGATAACAATCTTCAAGGTTATCTTTAAGGTCTAAACTAATATGTGCAACACAAATTTAATTATCATCAAAGATAATAGCATGTTTGTCTCGAAGATAACAAATGATGGTCAATACCATTTTAAATTTCCAATTGCACATAAGTAAGAAACTTCTGGTCCTCATTTTTGTTATCTTCTATAGGTCTAAATGAGTCTCCATCCACTTCAAGTGATTGAAGCAACCATTAGGTAGCTATGTGGATGCAATAAAATAAAATCTCTTTAAAGACCTTCAGGGTAGGTCGACTAGCATAACTCCATTAGGGATATGCTCGATCTGCAGGTCGAGACAATTATTAGTTCAACCAAAGTCTTATGATTCTAACTCCGTCTTTAGGCATGAGTTGATTTCATCAAGTAGTTTTGTATATAATGATTCAGTTATCCTCTTCAGGAGAAATTTGGAGTGATGTGTTCCAATTTTGTATTCCGCGGACTTCTTATCTCTTAGCACCAATAAATCTCTCACGCTTCTAGCGTCAATGAGAATTAATTGATTTATTTTTGTCTATGAGGAACTTCAGTTCTTTCATGTGCACATACAACAGGTATATGAGATTTTAGTCACTCATTTTGCATTAAATAACTTGATGAACTTCTGGTTCATAGTGCGTGAATCTAATAATTAATCCAACGAGATATTGCGGCATTCTATCATTTATGTTTTATATCTCCCCCTAATGCCGACAAGCATGTGAGTTGGATTATCAATGAATAAAATAATTCATAATTACTTTTTCTATATAAGTCATTTTGACGGAGTATACATATAAGTATTATGTTCTTCAGGAGTTTCAATCAAACTCAAGTCATCATTTATGTACCCTTCTGTCAAGGAATTCTCGTCGATTTCAGCCCTGACAGTGACTTTTGCAGTCTAATTGAAAATGTCTTTTTGACTTACATGCTTTGAGCAAGTTAAATCCTTCAGGAATCTTCATATATATGTCACTATCTAGTGAATCACATTGATAGTATTTACTACATCCATAAGGCGCATAGCAAGCCTTTTGTGACATAAGTTGATTAATCAAGTATAATGGCGTCTATTATAGGAGAGTACATAATAAATTCTTGGTCTATGAGAGAAAAATTGTGTTACGAGTATTGCCCTATATCTCGTAAAGTTTTCATTTCTCTATGTAACAAAGACACATTTATATCATTCGGGGATATACTTTCCGGATTTTGGAAGTACATGTCCAAATATTTCCGGCTTTTTAGGGAATATTAATTCACCTTATATGACTTCATTCCTCTTTGGCCAATTATTTCAATCTTGACAATCTCTTATAGATCGTCATTGATGATCTTCTTTTTTCATTTCAAGAGTCATATTAAAAGGCGCAAATACCGTTGTGCGTCCACGACGATATTTGATCTCTCCAATATTTTGAGATCTCATTATTTTCAGACGCTTGTAGTTCTTCAGGAACTTCATTTGATTGATTAATCATTATCGTCATTGTTTGGTTCATATGTTGTGTCCCTTTTCTTAGACACAAAATTTCTTTTAGAACCAATTGGTCGACCATATTTTTGACGAACTTTATATTCATTTGCTACCATTTGTACTTGTCCTTCAGGGACATTTATTCTTGCGGGGGTATTTGCAGCAAATGTATGACATTGTCACTTCTTATATATACAAAACTTAAAAGCATCAAAAAGTTGGTTTGCAATCTTTTGCAAGTGAACCTTTCGACTTCTTGTTCACATTGATTACTTCTGGAATCCAAATGTGATTAGTTTTTCCTTGTGCTTCTTTTTCTTTGGATGTAGATTTCACATTGATTACTCCAGGAATCCAAATGTGATATATGTTCCATCTAATGTTGGAAATGTTATTTCATCCTAATAACAATTTTAATGTGAGACGCATTTTTATACGCACAAAACTCATTTTGAGGATGGACATGAGCAACTAAATATTTAATCTCAATCCCAAAGTCATATAATATTAAATTATCTTCAAGAGAAACTTAGAGTTTAATAAACTCACTAGCTTTATCATGATAAATCTGCTTCAAGGAATTAAGCTCATTGTTTTTGAACTTGTAGTACTAACAAGTTCTACATTTCTTCTAGAAATCGAACATTCATGGAAATTAAGAGATTTTTCAGGATCTCTCTGCAGTGCCCCTATGAATTTTCAATTATGTTGCGCACAAAGTTGCTTGCAGATGCCCAAACTTATTGTTGGGTGATGATTCCATCCTCAGCACCGTTACTCTTAGTGGGAAATGATTCGGTCTTAGACACTGATCTTAAGCTCAGTAGCCTTGTGCTCTGTACTTGTCTGAAGATTTGAAGATCCCAAAACCCTATCTGATTGGTGAACCATTCCGTTGTATATGTTGTTTGTCTCTGAGGTTTCAGACTCAGTAGACACTCTGCTCTAGTCAAGGCGCTCAGTAGCTTATTTGCCTCAGCACCAGTGTAGAAGACTCAGTGATCTTGGACTCGGCGGAGCAAGATATCGAGAGAGTCAGTCGAACTGAACTCAGCAGAAGTAGTTCACTGAACTCAGAGCTGATCTTCAGTAGACTTATCTCAGTTGTCTATCTACTGAATACAAGGTCAGACTCAGCATCGGCAGACAATCTTCGAACCCGTCGAGATCTTTTTGAAATGCAATCAGCATAGTCATATACGAGGAAGAGAGAAGTCGGCTTCAATTAGCCTCGAAGTACTTTGCGTCTCAACCACTTTATTCACCTCGACAAATGACAAGCATACACGTGTCATCCTACCTACTAAAGCCGCAAGTCAACACTTTCCGGAAAAGGAGGAAAAGGACACGTTACCTACGTCAAAAAGAGCCGTTTGCTACCAAAAGAGAGAGAGAGAAGAAGATCGTCTCCAACGGATCTATTTCAATCTCTGCTCTATAAATAGAGGGATTATTCAAGAAGAATGCACCGAATGCACGTATCTAGAGCAAAAATCAAGAAAGCATTCAACGAGCAAAGAACCCAAAGAACTACGTCTTAGCAAGAACTCGAAGAACAATCTTCCGGCGAAAGACTACATTCTAGCTCATAGGGAATCAAGTCGAACCGACATACAAAGCCTCTAGTATCCAATCGACGTTACACGATCTTATAGCTTACCTTCACTGTTCGTCGATCTAGAAGCTACTCACTCATATTCCCTATCCCTCTAACCCTAAGCTCAACCGTTCTTATCTATAGCTTAGACGAAGGAGTTCACCTTTGAACCCGATCCTTATTGTATAAGGACTCATTCACTGTTGGAGAAAGTTTGTCAAACACTTCTAAGTTTGATGTTTGTAAACTGAGACTTGGATCGATATAAAAACCAAGACGCGGCTTTGCCCGGTGCGCAAGCCGACCGAGACTAACTCGGGATAAATAATAGCCTCCCGATCTTTCGGGACAGTGGACGTAGGATTTGAGCGATATCCGAACCACTTTAAAAATCCCGTGTCTCTATTGCTTTCTTGATCGTTGCATTGATTTTACTATTCATACCGAACATCTTATTTAAAATCAATCAAGCTGTCTCAAAGATACCGAACTTTATATCTACCGAACCGAGACTTTCATAAAACGTTTTCACCACTCAACCGATTTGGGCCTACACACATTTCCGCACGCCGAACTCTTACCGTAGATACTGAATTTCGACTCGGTCGGCTAGCGGATCTCGGTAGAGTCGGACTCTTTACCGCACACGATTCGTAAACATTTGTTTGGTCTGCCTGGCCCTGTTTGATCGAGACACCATCCCGAATAGGACTGTTCGTGTTCGAAGTTGAGAAATCGAATCGGTGTATTCACCCCCCCTCTACACCCGACCGTACACTCGGGACCAACAATTGGTATCGGAGCGGGAGTTCTTAAGACTCTTGTCATTTCGAAACCGGTCTACCGAACGGATCCGGAGAAAACGTTTTCACCGCATATCACTCTACATTCATATCTTTATCTTCTATGGCCGATATGTCGGGTATAAGGATGGTACCCATGTTCTCGGTAGAGAACTATGGAGTATGGCGAGTCGGAATGGAGGCTCATCTCGACTTCTCTCCACGATAGCATGGACCGAAGTGCTTGAGGAAGGACCTATCGTTCCCATGATCGATAGTGTTGTAACTCAAGACCAAGCTGGAGGAGGAGGAATGGTGACCGGGAAGAAGATTCCCAAAGACAGAAGTCTCTTCATTCCTGAGGAGAAGAAGCTTCACAACTTAGACCATGTTGCCAGAAACGCTATACTGACCACCATTAGTGATTCTTATCTTGGCAGGGTTCAGGAATGCAAGACTGCAAAAGAACTCTGGGACGCCCTAGCGCTACTGAGTCGGGGGACTCAGAAGATTAAAGCTAACAAGTTAGCGCTGGAACTCTAAAAGCTGGAAAGCCTCTCTCTCATGCCTGGTGACAAAATTGAAGATCTAAATGTCAGATTCACGAATCTGATGAACTCCATCAACGGGCCGGGAAAGACATTCAGCAATCGAGAAATGAATCTGAAGATACTGAGGGCACTGCCGGACGGATACTGGACACCTTTTGCCACTTTATTACGACATTCTGACTTAGATGCTGTGTCTCCTGACCATATCTTTTCGTAATTACGAGCGAGAGGAGTTTGAGTTCGACGGACCTCAAAGAAAGCCGAGAGCCGAAGCCGACACAAAGATTGATCATGCTTTCAAAGCGTCGTCGGCCAAGACAAAGCATCTCCCGCGACGAGCAAGACGACGAGTAAGACCGAACCTTCACTCAACAACCTACAAGAAGGGAGTCGGCTCGGAAGTACGCTGCTCGCCTGTGAAATATCGGAAGGAGAAGGAGCGACGCGAGAAAAGTGACTAAAGCCTATCGGGAAACAAAAGGTAAGTCAAATTATATGTCAAAACACACTCCTGATTCTCAATCTTCTGAATGCAGAAAGAAGGATGACTCAGAACCATCAAAGAATAGCGAAAGCAAAGAAGAAAGAGTCATCGCTTGCTACAACCGCAAGAAGCCGGGACACTATCAATACGATCGTCCCGAGCTCGGTAGTGCTGAACGCGCAAAGCACGTAAGGCAAGGAGAGAGAAATTCGCCCGTAAAAGACAATCCTACATAGGTCGGCGAAATCTCGGACGACTCGAAGAGGTCGACTCCTTTTATGGATTCATCGGATGATGATGCAGCTTTCATGGCCCTAGAGCTTGAAGCCGAAGAAACAACTGAAAAGTGCCTAATGGCAGGCGAAGAGGATGAGGTAAACTCTCTTGAACCAGTCAATTCCTCTTCACATTGCACACACGACACTATTTCAAAGTGCGGATGAGAATTTGGACGTCGCGACCGCATACGAAGAACTCGCTCGACGAACAAATTCGGATGAGTTCAGCGGCTCAGTAAGACTCTTCAGGAATCGGATACCCTGAAAGTGGAGAATCAGAGACTTTCTCAGGAGAGTTAGGTTGTTACTGAGGCCGAAGGACTTGTGTTGAGACTCAGGGAGGAGATAAACTCTCTGATGGCCAAGTCTCTCAAGCATCAAGAAGATCGGATTTCGGTTCGACCAATGACTTGACTCAGAAAGATACTGAACTGAGTCTACTGAAGCAAGAAATGTCAGGACTTCAGACCAAGCACGACACACTGAAGAAGAGTGATGATGTCTGGAGGAGCCTGATGACTGAGCGTTACATGGGCGCTGAAAAGAAGCTAGAAGCTATGCTAGTAAGCAACAAGCCCAAGCATTACAAGGAAGGACTTGGCTTCAACCAGGAAGCTTCCTCATCTGCCCCCGTTCGCTCAGAAGTGCGTCTTACTGATAGGTTTGTTCGAGGGGAAACAATCAATGCAAATCTACTGAACCCCTCAGCAAAGAACAAACAGAAGATGAAAGCACCTCATCCTAAGTATCAGTACACTGACCAGAAGATCAGTACCCAGACACCCCAGTTCAGTCAAGGGGGAACTAGCAGAGTTAAGTGGGCTGATCAGTATGGACCACCTCAGTTGACACATCCAGCTCAGTATGGGTCATATTACTATGATCCTATAGTCAGAGGAGGTTCCAAGAGTCAGAAAAACAAGAACGCACAAAAGGCAAAGGTCAGCAGTCCACCAGCTCAGAAGATCCGGACTCCTGAACTTGAGAAGCCTAAGAAGTTAGCCTCGACCAGTCCAGTGGTCAAGTTTGTTGACTCAAATGGAAAGAAGTTGTCTGAAACCACCAGGGTTGTTAGAAAAATTAGGGTTACAAAAGCTAACATCTAAGGACCCAAAATCAAAAATAAAGGGTACCTGAATATAATTCTATTTTGCAGGTGCATAAAGACCCATGATATGTGGACAGCGGATGCTCAAGACACATGACATACCAAAGGAGTCTACTGAAGAATTATATTACTAAAGATGGACCCAGAATCGAGTTTGGAGATAATGCCAAAGGCTACACGAGAGGATATGGTACACTCAGCATAGGAACTGCCAACGTTCCTAGAGTATCCTATGTTGAAGGACTTCAGCATAATCTTCTCTCTGTTAGTCAATTTTGTGATAACTCGAATAGAGTGATTTTTGACGCTGGTTTCTGTGATGTCATTGATAAATCTACAGGGAAACAGTGTTATCAGGTTCGCGCAAAAAGAATATCTATGTGGCCGATCGGAACTCGGTGAACACGAAGCTTGTTTGTCTTTGGCGAAGAATGAAAACGAACGGGATGGCTATGGCAGAGAAGGCTCAGTCATCTCAACTTCAAGACGCTCAGCAAACTAGCTAGGAACACTCTAGCAAGAGGACTGCCGAATGAGGTGTTCAGCAAAGACACTGAATGTGAAGCATGTCTGAAGGGAAAGCAAACGAAGAATCAAAATCCAACAGTTCCATCTCCTTCCACCGATGGAATCCTTCAGCTGCTACATATGGATTTGTTCGGTCCAATCTCTCCAGTGACGATCAGAGGCAAGAAGTATGCTTTAGTGGTCATAGATGACTACTCGTGCTACACATGGGTCATATTTATTGCCAACAAGTCTGACGTCAAAACAGAGTTACCAAAGCTTCTGAAAAGGCTCAGTGTCGAGAAGAACACCAAGATCAGAAAAATACGTTCAGACAGAGGAACTGAGTTCCTTAATTCCATGGTAGAGGAGTTCTGTGAAGCAGAAGGAATAGAGCATGAGACATCGGCTTCTTGGGATTTTGTATACTGGAAGCACTTTTTATGCTTGTATACAATGTGTTTTTGTCATTACCACTGTTTTATTCTCCTATCTGATAAATATGTATATTTGCACATGTTATCCTTTATCTTGTATAAAAGTTAGATTTGTGTGGTGTGTCGGGTATCACAGAAGACAACACAAATTGGTTGAACTGACAAGATATAAACAGTTAACACAGCTGAGACAACTTAAGGATGAAGTTGTCGGTTTAAGCGCAGCGTTTAGATAAGAAGTGGCTTGTCTTAGCCGCTTGTCTTTCTTGGTACACTTAAGGTGGTGTATTGAAGGATCACGGTGAGATGTGTTCTCCTAACCGACCTTAGTGGAGAACCAAGATCTCGGTGACTTAGGCCGATCTTAAGCTTGGTAAGACTTCGCTGAGTGCATTTGGCTATCTATCACTTTGACCTACTATGGTGCACGTCAAATGAGCGGCGGGATCTACGTATCTTGGGTGTTAGTAGTTATTTGTGGCTCGAGGCTGGTTGTCCGTATCTTGCATCCGTATCCTAGTAAAATGGGTTGATAATATCCCCCGAGGAACTCGAAAGGATTAGCACACTAAACCCGGCCGGTTGATTAAGTTCGGGTGTGTTAATAAGGTCGAGTGGTACTACTCAGGGAATATAAGATGTTAATTAATTTAAGGTCGTCGGTGAGCTTAATTAATTAACGGATATTTCTATCTTAAATACGGAGATCGATTAAGTCTAAAATACAAGCCCTTGCTCAAATTGGGATAAAGGGGTAAGTCAAGCACGGATTCTCTAGTGGAATGAATGCGTGTTAATTAATTAATTTTGCTCGGGTGAGCATGGATAATTAATTAATTGGAGGCCCGACTTTATTTCTTGTATTGGATCCCCGGTGCGGCCCAATTAGTTGTCTAGTAATTTATTGTCTCTCGTAATTCATTATTAATGGATTAATGTATTTTTACATTATTTAATAATATCATTTATTCGGAATTAATTGGTGGGCCAATTAATTGATAAATATTAGTAGCCCAATAAATTAATTAATTATATTATGGGCTGGTTATGTGGAAGCCCATTGGAATATAATTAAATTAATGGGCTACAAATATATTAATATTATATAGGTTTTTGAAGCCTATATATATTAGTATTCTGTTCAGAAACTCACACAATTGATTCATAAAAATCGAGAGTGGCGTGAGTTACAGAGAGAGAAATAAATTTATTTTCTTCAGATCTCTGACCACCCAGAGGGAGAAAAAGGCCGGGACACAGATCAGAAGGTCTAACACAAGAGCAACAATCGGAGCCGCGACAACACACCGGGAGGAAGGTATCGGTTTTCCAACCCTATTATTCCTACAATTGGTATCAGAGCCAGGTTTAGGCTCTGATTGTTGCATAATTAGTTTTTATTCCGTCGTTATCGGGCTTATTTCGTGTTTGGGGCGGCCTGCGAGCCACTGTTTTGACCCCGTTGTAACGTTTTTCTCGTGAGAAAATCCACGAGTAGTTGATAGGATCAATGTGCTATGTGATTGTATTTTAATTGTACTGTAATTGGTCCGGAAGGCACGAAAATCGAGATGACGAAAAATCAGATTTTTGCAGGAAAACCCTAGTTTTCTAGGGTTCCGCCGCATCTTGCGGCGGAGATTCCCGGCGCGTCCGACGTCGGATCGACGATCGGCTTACACCGTTGGAATCCTCGTCTTACGAGATTCGCGTAGATAGGTCTCAAGGGATCATCTGAGAGGAACGAGCTGCAGGAGGCACTAACAGACTTTAAGGATCAAATTCAGTCGCTGTCAACCTCCTTCAACAGCCTTCGGAAAAAGGTACTTATCCCTACCCCGGCTGCTATTGATGATGCCAAAAAGGGGGAAAGTGAAAGAGGGAAGAAAAAGAGTACCGAGCCAGCAAAAGGCAAGAAACAGAGTACTGAGAAGCCTACTCCTAAGGGGGAAGCTACACTGAAGTCATCTCAGACTCAGACTCAGACTCAGACGGGTGAGGCCCAGGGTGTCCCAACTGCGAGCACAGTTGAGACCGGCCCAAGTGGCTCGGGATCCCGAGCCACTCATGCAACCCCGACTCCTACCGATATCATCAAGGAGGTTGCGAGTATCTTCGAACGGAAAGAGGACTCAGATGATGAAGAAGAGGTTCCTCTACCTCCACCTATTCAGGGAAAAGGTAAGAAAGTAATGGATCTCCCGACCCCTCCAGCAAAGAAGAAAACCAAGAGATATATTTCTGCTGAGGAGGAGGCTCGGATAGCGGGCCGATGAGAAGCTCGCTAGGGAGATTGCCCGATCTTGAAGCCGCCAACAAGCCCAAGTTTAAGCTGCTAAAGGAAAGACAAAGGCACCAAGCACGCGGTGGAAAGAAGAAAGCGCCCGCTAGGTTGCCTCCCGGTAAAACTTCGGAATCGAGGATGATGAAGATAGGGAGAGGCAACAACAACGGCAAAAAAGGCACTCGGCAGCAAGGTACGTCCAAAAACAAATCCAGTACCTCTGGCGATTCCGAACAAGCTCCTCGAAGCCTCAAGAGCAAGATGCGAAATTGAAGCAATATTCGCTCGAGATGGAGAGATATCTCTACCGAGGAGAGGAAGCTAGACAGTTAGAGGCCGCCGGGCGAGAGGATACATTTGGCGGACCTCGAGGCACTCGACGTCGTGCGAGTAAGAGGCCAGCCGAGAGTTCCTTCGAAAGCCGACATTCCTTACCGATACGAAGGTTCGGGAAGCCAACCGATCCGAAAACACATAGATGGCCGAGATCGGACGAATGGATGCCTATTCGGTTCAATCGAGAGATGGGAATCGGCCAAGATTGAGTTTATCAAGAGAAATTATTTACGGAGATTACGGCTCGAAATGTCTAAGGCCGATGCCTACGTCGAGTGGATGGTTGTTATCGAACACGATCTTTACCCATATTTGCACAGAGCCGTAATTGAAGGGGTAGTAGTCAGCGTTCCTGAAGCAAGAATCATTCCTCCACCCAGAAGACAAGACGACTCAGTCCATCTCGGAGTAATTGAACGAGAAGCGAAGAATGCTGCGATGAACAGAGGTCTAGAACAAGATGATCCAGCAGACTTCGCTGAATACTTGAAGCTGAGGAAGAACACGTTCAGAATGTACGGAGTCCCACTGCCTGAAGATCAACCTCAAGGGTTCATGGATAGGATTCATCAGTTTAAGGGTTCTCCTCCTTAGTTCTCTTCTTAGCTTAGCAAGATTTGTATTGTACTTAACTGACTATCATATATATACAATCTGCTTTTTGGCTTTGACAACTACTTGTTGTCTAAATAGCCGTGTTTGCTTTATGCTTTAACACTCAGAATCACTGAAGTGATTACTGACACACACACACACTTTGTTTATTTACCTGTCAGTTTTTGCTTGGTTAGATTTCTGATAGACTAGACTTTCATAGAGTTATTATTTCTCATAAGGGGAAATTGTTGCATGGGGGAAATTGTTGTAAAAGGGAAAATTATTCTGCTCTGTCTCCCTCAGTAGTCTAGCACTTACCAGACAACTCCACTGATCCTTCTTGTAATTATGTAAGGAGCTATGTTCCTGAGTAAGTTAGTGTTTAGCATAGATGATAGGTTTTGGCATCATCAAATAGGGGGAAATTGTTGGGTGATGATTCCATCCTCAGCACTGTTACTCTTAGTGGGAAATGATTCGGTCTTAGACACGATCTTAAGCTCGGTAGCCTTGTGCTCGTACTTGTCTCGAAGATTTGAAGATCCCAGAACCCTATCTGATTGGTGAACCATTTCGTTGTATATGTTGTTTGTCTCTGAGGTTTCAGACTCAGCAGACACTCTGCTCTGGTCAAGGCGCTCAGTAGCTTATTTGCCTCAGCACCAGTGTAGAAGACTCGGTGATCTTGGACTCGAGCGGGAAGCGATATCGAGAGAGTCGATCGAACCGAACTCGGCGCAGAGTAGTTCATCGAACTCGGAGCTGATCTTCGATAGACTTATCTCATTTGTCTATCTACCGAATACAAGGTCGGACTCGGCATCGGCGAGACAATCTTCCGAACTGTCGGATCTTTTTGAAATGCAATCAGCATAGTCATATACGAGGAAGAGAGAAGTCGGCTTCAATTAGCCTCGAAGTGCATCTGTCTCAACCACTTTATTCACCTCGACAAATGACAAGCATACACGTGTCATCCTACTTACTAAAGCTGCAAGTCAACACTTTCCGGAAAAGGAGGAAAAGGCACTGTTACCTACGTCAAAAAGAGCCGTTTGCTACCAAAAGAGAGAGAGAGAAGAAGATCGTCTCCAACGGATCTATTTCAATCTCTGCTCTATAAATAGAGGGATTATTCAAGAAGAATGCACCGAATGCACGTATCTAGAGCAAAAATCAAGAAAGCATTCAACGAGCAAAGAACCCAAAGAACTACGTCTTAGCAAGAACTCGAAGAACAATCTTCCGGCGAAAGACTACGTTCTAGCTCATAGGGAATCAAGCTGAACCGACATACAAAGCCTCTAGTATCCAATCGACGTTACACGATCTTATAGCTTACCTTCAGCTGTTCGTCGATCTAGAAGCTACTCACTCATATTCCCTGTCCCTCTAACCCTAAGCTCAACCGTTCTTATCTATAGCTTAGACGAAGGAGTTCACCTTTGAACCCGATCCTTATTGTATAAGGACTCATTCACTGTTGGAGAAAGTTTGTCAAACACTTCTAAGTTTGATGTTTGTAAACTGAGACTTGGATCAGTATAAAAACCAAGACGCGGCTTTGCCCAGTGCGCAAGCTGACTGAGACTAACTCAGGATAAATAATAGCCTCCTGATCTTTCGGGACAGTGGACGTAGGATTTGAGCGATATCCGAACCACTTTAAAAATCCTGTGTCTCTATTGCTTTCTTGACTGTTGCATTGATTTTACTATTCATACTGAACATCTTATTTAAAATCAATCAACTGTCTCAGCATACTGAACTTTATATCTACTGAACTGAGACTTTCATAAAACGTTTTCACCACTCAACTAATTTGGGCCTACACACATTTCCGCACGCTGAACTCTTACTGTAGATACTGAATTTCTGACTCAGTCAGCTAGCAGATCTCAGTAGAGTCAGACTCTTTGCCGCACACGATTCAAGAACACTGTTTGGTCTGCTGAACTGTTTCAGTCAGACACCATCCTGAATAGGACTGTTCGTGTTCGAAGTTGAGAAATCGAATCAGGTGTATTCACCCCCCCCTCTACACCTGACCGTACACTCGGGACCAACACTTATCATGTCAAAGCATAGAGCTCTTTTGAACTTCAGGTTCATGACATGTTTTGTCTCACTTATTTTTATGAATGTGTAATACATTTAAGGTGGTAGTGTGATAACTTTTCTTTTGTTAGCTTCCGGCTAAATGCAAAATAATCACTACCTTCTTATATAGTTTCAATATGGTATCTATTGTAACGGATATCCTTAAAACTTAGTATGTTTCTTATAGACTTACTAGAATAAGGGCAAACTCAATAATTGATTTAGTATCAATAATTGATTTAGTATCATTTGATAGAATGATACAAGCTCTTCGGGAGCCTTTAATGATATTCGATGCACTAGATTTTAAAATCTTGTAGTTTAAAATGCAACTACTCATATCGAGCTTTAGGGAGGACAAACAATTAATATCTTGACGCAATCCTGCTTGGATGCTTCGTTTCATTCTATTATTATCTCCCTATGCCTTTGTTAGTCCCGAGTGTACGGTCAGGTGTAGGGGGGGAGGGGTGAATACACCTGATTCGATTTCTCAACTTCGAACTCGAACAGTCCTATTCAAGATGGTGTCTGACTGAAACGGTTCAGCAGACCAGACAACTGTTCTGAATCGAGTTAAAGGCTAAGAGTACTGACTCAGCTGAGATCTGCTAACTGACTATGTCAGAATTCAGTATCTACAGTAAGAGTTCAGTGCGCGGAATAGTGTAGGCCCAAATCAGTTTGTGAGAAAACGTTTTAAGTCTCGGTTCAAGTAGATTAAAAGTTCGATATCTTTGAGACGGTTGATTGATTTTAAATATGATGTTCAAGTATGAATAGTAAAATCAATGCAACAGCTTAAGAAAGCAAGAAGAGACACATGATTTTTAAAGTGGTTCGGATATCGCTCAAATCCTACGTCCACCTGTCCCGAATGATCGGGAGGCTATTTATTATCCCGAGTTAGTCTCGGTCAGCTTGCACACTGGGCAAAGCCGCGTCTTGGTTTTTATACTGATCCAAGTCTCAATTTACAACACTATCAAACTTAAAGTGTTTGACAAACTTCTCCAACAGTGAAGGAGTCCTTATACAATAAGGATTGGGTTCAAATGTGAACTCCTTCGTGTAAGCTATAGATAAGAACGGTTGAGCTTAGGGTTAGAGGGATAGGGAATATGAGAGTAGCTTCTAGATCGACGAACAGCTGAAGGTAAGCTTTGAGTTCGTGTAACGTCGATTTGGATACTAGATGCTTTATATGTCGATATAGCTTGATTCCCTATGAGCTAGAATGTAGTCTTTCGCCGGAGATTGTTCTTCAAGTTCTTGCTAAGACTTTGTTCTTTGGAATTTGCTCTTTTTCGCGCTCTCTTGTGTTCTAGGCGTCTTTCAAATCTTGAATGATCCCTCTATTTATAGAGCAGAGATTGAAATAGATCCGTTGGAGACGATCTTCTTCTCTCTCTCTCTCTTTTTGGTAGCAAACGGCTCTTTTGGTGTAGGTAACAGTGTATTTTCTCACCTTTTTAGGTAAAAGGTTGACTGCAGCTTTAGCAGGTGAGAAGACACGTGTATGCTTGTCATTCGTCGAGGTGGATGGAGTGGTTGAGACAACACAGACTTCGAGACAGACTGAAGTTGACTTCTCTCTTCCTCGTACATGACAATGCTGATTGTCTTTCAAATGATTCTGAAAGTCCTGAAGACTATCTGCCGTTGCTGAGTCTGACCTTGTATTCAGTAGATAGACTGTTGAGATAAGTCTACTGAAGATCAGCTCTGAGTTCAGTGAACTACTCCTGCTGAGTTCAGTTCAACTAACTCTCTCGCATATCTTGCTCCCGCAAAGTCCAAGTATCACCGAGTCTTCTCGCACCGGTGCCGAGGCGGATAAGCTACGAGCGCTTTGACCGGAGAAGCAGAGTGTCTACTGAGTCTGAAACCTCAGAGACAAAACAGATACAAGGGAATGGTTCATCATTCAGATAGGGTTTTGGGATCTTCAAATCTTCAGACAAGTACAGAGCACAAGGCTACTGAGCTTAAGATCAGTGTCTAAGACCGAATCATTTCCCACTGAGTGAAACAGAGCTGAGGATGGAATCATCACCCAACAATTTCCCCCTATTTGATGATGCCAAAACCTATCATCTATGTCCTATCAACTATGCTAAACACTAACTTACTCAGAAACATAGCTCCTTACAAATATTACAAGTAGGATCAGTGGAGTTGTCTGGTAAGTGCTAGACTACTGAGGGAGACAGGGCAGAACAATTTCCCCCTTTACAATAATTTCCCATGCAACAATTTCCCCCTAAGAGAAATAATAACTCTACGAAAGTCTAGTCTATCAGAGATCTAACCGAGCAAAAACTGACAAGTAAATAAACAAAGTGTGTGTGTGTCAGTAATCACTTCAGTGATTCTGAGTGTTAAAGCATAAAGCAAACACGGCTATTTAGACAACAAGTAGTTGTCAGAGCCAAAAGAAGATTTGTATATATATCATAAACAGTTCAGTACATTACAAATCTTGCTAAGCTAAGAAGAGAACTAAGAAGGAGAACCCTTAAACTGCTGAATCTTATTCATGAAACCTTGGGATTGATCTTCAGGCAGTGGGACTCCATACATTCTGAACGTGTTCTTCCTCAACTTCAAGTATTCGGCGAAGACTGCTGGTTCATCTTGTTCTAGACCTCTGTTCAACGCAGCATTCTTCACTTCTTGTTCAATCATTCCGAGATGTATCGAGTCGTCTTGTCTTCTCGGGTGGAGGAATGATCCTTGCTTCGAGAACGCCGACTACTACCCCTTCGATTCTCGCTCCGTGCATATATGGGTAAAGATCGGGTTCGGTAATGGTCATCCACTCGACATAGGCATCAGCCTTAGACATTTCGAGCCGGAATCGCGGAAATAATTTCTCTTGATAAACTCTATCTTGGCCGATTCCCATCTCTTGATTGAACTGAATAGGCATCCATTCGTCTGATCTCGACCATCTATGTGTTTTCGGATCGTTTGGCTTCCTGAACCTTCGTATCGATAAGGAATGTCGGCTTTCGAAGGAACTCTCGGCCGGCCTCTTGTTCGCACGCTTCCCGAGTGCCTCAAGGTCCGCCAAATATATCCTCCCGCCCGACGGCCTCTATTTGTCTAGCTTCCTCTCCTCGTAGAGATATCTATCCATCTCGAGCGAAGATTTCTTCAATTTTCGCATCTTGCTCTTGAGGCTTCGAGGAGCTTGTTCGGAGTCGCGCAGAGGTACCGTATTTGGTTTTGGATGTACCTTTTGCTCGGCTGCATTTTTGCCGTTGCCTCTCCCTATCTTAATCATCTTCATCTCGAAGTTTTCGGGGAGGCAATCTAGCGGGCGCCTTCTTTTTTCCACCGCGTGCCGGTGCCTTAGTCTTTCCTTTAGCGAGCTTAGACTTTGGTTTGTTGGCGGCTTCAAGCATCGACGATCTCCCTTGCCGCCTTCTCATCGGCGGCAATCCGAGCCTCCTCCTCGACCGAGATGTATCTCTTGGGTTTCTTTCTGTTGGAGGGGTCGGGAGTTTTAGAATTTTCTTACCTTTGCCTTGAACAGTGGAGGTAGAGGGACTTCTTCATCGTCATCCGAGTCCTCTTTCGTTCAAAGCATACTCGCAACCTCCTTGATGATATCAGTAGGAGTCTAGGTTGCATGAGTAGCCCGGGATCCCGAGCCACTTGGGGCCGGTCGCAGCTGTGCTCGCACTGGGACACCCCGGGCCTCACCCTTCTGAGTCTGAGTCTGAGTCTTGGATGACTTCAGTGTAGCTTCCCCCTTAGACTTTGGACTTTTGGTGGGGGTCAGCTTCTCAGTACTCTGTTTCTTGCCTTTGGTCGGTTCAATACTCTTCCCTCTTCTACTTTCCCCCTTTTTGGCATCATCAATTGCAGCCGGGGTAGGGATAAGTATTGTGTTCCCAAGGCCGTTGAAGGAGGTTGACGGCGATCGAATTTGATTGTGGATGTCTGTCGAGCCTCATGCGGCTCGTTCCTCTCAAAAGTTAGAACTTCATCAAATTGCTTGTAAGAGAGTTCACCGCAGCCTTTAGATCATTCGGCTTCTCGGTGATCTTGTCTTCCAAGGCCGGTTGGATATTCTCAAGTCTTTGTTCGGTGGCCTCGGATTGTTCGGTGATAGCGTCGGTATGAGCCGCTTTAGAAGCCAAAAATTCATCAAGTAGCTTGGCTTGGCTCTCCCGAAAGATCTTGAGCTGAGCTTCGAATGGACTTGCCGCTTGAGCCAACGCTTCGAAATAAGCGCGAAACATCGGGGGCGGCCGATGAAGAGACGAAGACTTCGGCCCACGAAGTTCTTTAGTCGTGGCTTGAGCGATCCGCTTCCATGTCCAATGGATAGCCTTCGCAAGATCTCGATTTTTGATCCCTTGAGCGTTAAGGCTTATGCCACCGATCGAGATCTCTTTGCGATGCGGGCCGGGCGCCGCTTCGAAAGTCGATCGCAAAGAAGAGCCGAGCGGGCTCGCCGAGGACGAAGCACCAGCCTTGGACTTCTCGGGACCAAGGATACCGAGAGGAATATCGGGAATGTCGGCATGTGTATCCTTGTCCTGGAGTGATCCCTTATCGGGTTGTCCAGGGGCTCGAATCCTTGGGTGGGTCCCTGGTCGTCATGATCTAACCCATCTGAGGGTGCTGAGCCTTCTGCTTGTTTGTCATGTATCATCGCAAGCATAGCGGCCCTCATATTCTCCATGGTGCCGAGGTCGCAGGCTCGAGTAGCCTATTTGCCGCCTCAACTTCATCTCTTCTTCATGGAGTTGCCGACGGGAGTAGTGGAGAACAAGGCGAAGTAGATGCGGCCACTCCCGAAAGCGAAGAATCATGTGGAGCCTTGCCTGATTTGGCAATGATCATCAAGTCCGAATGATCGGCAAGCTCCGGTATCGTTGAAGGATCTCACGGGAGGCTCGAGATAAGATCATTGAAGCTTCCATCCCGATTGATTCACCTTCGGATGCGTCTCGGACTCCAAGTCTATGTGTGAAGTCTCGCTCTTCGGTTGGAGGGACCGAGCCGAGTGGAGGGACGAAAGGGGGGCCGTCTAGGCGCCGAATATCTGCGCTCCGAGCTTCATAAGCATCCCCTTGGTTTCTTTCAGTGGAGACGATCTTCTCCACCGACCGAGTCTTCTCGGAAGACTCGGACTCATCAACCAGTGCGAGGGCCGAGTAGTCCTCTCGGGAGCCCGTTCGGCCAGGCACTTCCGGAACCTCCTCGGTGCCGGCACCTCAACGGCTTTTTCGGTTTCTTTGCCGGTGCCTTAGGAGTTTTAGCGGGAGGGGTTCTTTTCTTTGTAGGCGTAGCTCGCTTGAGGCTTTGATTGAGGAGAGACCGCCGAGGGTCCCGACCCTATCCGCCGAAGCGCCTTTGTCTTGTTGTGAAATCTGACCTTCTTCACATTGAAGTACTCCTTGTCACTGTAGGTGATAGGCTCAGATCCACATAAATCCTCGATCATGATGGATAGTTTGAGTCCATACAGCAATTTGCCCTTTGCACTCAGCATGTTCGATGCCTTGTCGAACTTAGCAGTCTGAGCCATGAATTTATGGAGAAAGAACTCCGTCCAGTTAATTTGGGCTCGGTCGTATATGGCCATCATCATCTGAATCTTAGGCCTCGACACCTGGTCAAACGACCCTGCTTGGCTTGTCAGTAGCTGCGTGACAATGTAAGCAAGTGCCCTGAACTGAGGCAACATGCTGTTCTTCGGAAAAGCAGCTCTGAAAGTAGTGGGCTTTCCACAGAAGACGGTAAGATATTCATCAACTCGGTCGTCTCTGTACCCAACTGTACTAATTCCTTCGGAGGGGCGGATTAAAGCTCCGCTCGGTGGCTTCCTTGATGGACATTCGCTTCCGGCTCCGTAGTGGCGTCTTGGATAGAATGGACAACAAATCTCGCCACTATGTCTCCGCACACTTCGTCCGAATTCAAGTACAGCTTACGCAACCTGTCTCGGGAGGAAGTACGAAGGCCTCCTAGACAGCAATTTCTCCAGCCCTGACTCGCGCAGAGCTGAGAAGATCTCATCCATATACTCCAGATCGCATGAATAGAAATCCATGGTGGGTTCAAACCACACACGATCCTTCTCCAGAATGTTCTGCATATCCGCTGGAGATATCATAGAGATATTGGTTTCCGCCATTGTACCTCGTGTAGATGGTTTTCCGAGTCTCTACGTACTGAACTTACTCAGTACTGAGAGTGATCATTCCCCCTCACTGGAATGTCTCTCTCCTGAAACCTCTTCTCGACCGGGGTCGGTAGGGTCCAGCAGACCTAGCTCTACCGAAAGTTCTCTCGAATCCGGGTTCGCCTAGAGGCTTGGTCGGTATATCGCCCTTTGTTTGTCAGGTATGGATCTTTTCCATCCTCGATATCCTTCTTTTCGACATGGTCACGAATGAAGTGATGTCGATGTCCACGTGCTTGCATCTCGTGTGAAGAACGAGGATTTCGAGTGATTGCAATGGCACCGGTACTATCGCGAGAAGATCGGCACTTCATTCCGAATGACGTCATAGTCTCTCGTTCTTTGTCTCGGCCCAAAGGATTTGGGCGCAACAACTTCCAGGCAGCCATGTATTCGGCTTCGGTAGTCGACGTAGCTACCGAGTGCTTTGTTTCTTTGAAAACCATGAGATCGACTTGCCGCCAAGGAACCGACATGTTCCCGAAGTTGATTTTCGGTCAATTCTACATCCCTGCATAGTCGGCATCGGAATAGCCGTTAGTTCAATATTATCATCATTGGATACCATAAACCTATGTTGGGTGTGCTTCGAGGTAGCGAAGAATCTTCTTTGCTTGAGTCCGAGATGGCTCGCTTCGGATTCGCCCGAAATCGAGCGCATACACCTACAAAGATAAGTTATGTCGGGCGAGTAGCTGTTAGATATAGTAATGAACCAATTATAGCACGGTATTCGGTTTGATCTATCGATACTCCCTCCTTATCAAGATCTATCTTCATATCGTGTTCATCGGGATCTTGATGGGTTTGCTTGGGATGTGCGGCCGAATCTTTTGATGAGGTCTCGAGTGTATTTGCCTTGGTTGATGAACGTTCCCTTTTCGTGATTGCTTGACTTGAAAACCAAGGAAGTAGTTCATTTCTCCCATCATCGACATCTCAAACTTGTCCTTCATCATTCATTCAAGCTGGCGACACATAATGACATTCTTCGAACCGAAGATAATGTCATCCACATAGATCCGCACGAGTAATAGGTCGTCTTCCGGTCGAATGCTTGAACAACGTGCGATCTACTGTGCCCTTCGAAAACCTTTCGAAGAAGAAACTCGACAGGGTATCGTACCAAGCCCCGGGTGCTTGTTTTAACCCGTATGCAGCCTTTCGAGTCTATATACTTGATGTCCCCGCCGAAAGCCGGGCGGTTGTTCCACATAGACTTCTTCTTTCAAAGACGCCGTTTAGGAACGCAGACTTCACATCCATTTGATAAACTCGAATCTTTGATGTGTTGCGTAGGCTAGGAATAGTCTAATTGCCTCCAATCTTGCAACCGGAGCGAAAGTTTCATCGAAATCAATTCCCTTGACTTGACGGTAGCCTTTAGCCACGAGCCTTGCTTTGTTCCCGACTATAACGTTGTTTTCATCTCGCTTGTTTTTGAAGACCCATTTGGTTCCAATGACATGTTGATGCCGGGTCCGTCTACAAACTCCCATACTTCGTTTCTCGTGAACCGATTCAGCTTCTTCCCGCATAGCAATAATCCGGTCAAGCATCTTTAAGTGCATCCTCAATATTCTCGAGGCTCTTCGGTAGACAAGAAGCGGGGAAAATAATGCGCTTTCTCCTTGACATAATCTGGATCTTGTCTTGACATGTGCTTTGAAGGATCTCCAATTATAAGATCGGCGGTGTGAGCATCTAGCCACGATCTACGATGTTTTAACTCTTCATCGAAATTTGTTCAACACGAGATAGTAGGCGAGTTAGGCATTTCGGTTGTACTATTCGAGATTGAAGAATTTCAGTGATAAGAGTATGATCTACTGAGTCACCAGGTTCAGGGGCATTCAGCTCAGGAACATTACTAGATGTTCCCCCTGAGTTGTTATTCTCAGTAGTGGTCTCAGTTACCTCTACGGTTTCCTCATCGACCTGAGTTACTTGAGATTGATTCTGTTCGGGAGAATCAATCTGCTCAGCTACTTGCTCTGCTGGTTGAGATTCAATAGATTTGTCTTCAGTTTCTTCGTCTGAATCATCACCCCAACATAGCTGGATCTTTTCAGATTTGTCCTTTAAGTTTAGATCCTATAGCTGTCTACTGATGTCCTCAGATTCAGAATTTGAGTTATTGCTCCTGTCTTCAGTAGCAAACTCGTTAAACACAACATGAAGGCTTTCCTCCACGCAAAGGGTCCGATAGTTGAATACTCTGAAAGCTTTGCTGACCCGAGAGTATCCTAAGAACACTCCCTGATCTGACTTGCTATCAAAAGTCTTCAGCTGATCTTTCCCATTATTGTGGATAAAGCATGAACAACCAAAGATATGGAAATAAGATAGAGAAGGCTTCCTGCCGTTCCATAGTTCATATGGTGTTCTCTTATCTTCGCTTTGTCGGTAAAAGATCGGTTCCGAGTGTAACATGCGGTATTAGTAGCTTACGCCTGAATTTGGTTGGGAGTCCCGAGTCTGCGAGTAGAGTCCTAGTTGCCTCTTTTAGAGTTCTCGTTCTTTCGTTCAGCAACTCCATTCTCGCCGAGGTGTGCGTGCGGTGAAGTCTCATGCTCTATTCCTTACGCTGCGGAACTCCTCTACCATGGAATTAAGGAACTCGGTTCCTGCGTCCGAACGTATTTTTCGATCTTGGTGTTCTTCTCGACACCGAGCTTTTTCGAAGCGTTGGTAACTCGTTTTGACGTCGGACTTGTTGGCAATGAATATGACCCATTTGTAGCGCGAGTAGTCATCTATGACCACTAATGCATATTTTCTCGCCTCGATCGTCACTTGGGGAGACTCGGACCGAACAAATCCATATGTAGTAGTGAAGGATTCCATCGTGGAAGGCGATGGAACCGGAGGATTTTGATTCCTTGTTTGCTTTCCCTTCGGACATGCTTCACACCGAGTGTCTTTGCTTGAATACTTCATTCGGCGGTCCCCTTGCTAGAGTGTTCCTGGCTAGTTTGTTGAGCGTCTTAAAGTTGAGATGACTGACCCTTCTATGCCATAGCCACCCCGTTCGTTTTCATTCTTCGCTAGCAAACAAGCTTCGTGTTCGCTGAGTTCCAGTCGACCACGTATATGTTCTTTTTTGCGCGAACCCGATAACACTTGTTTTCCCGTAGATTTATCAATAACATCACGTAAACCGGCGTCAAAAATCACTCTATTCGAGTTATCATAAAATTAACTAACAGAGAGAAGATTATGCTGAAGTCCTTCAACATAGGATACTCTTGGAACTTTGGCAGTTCCTATGCTGAGTGTGCCGTATCCTCTCGTGTAGCCTTTGGCATTATCTCCAAACTCAATTCTGGGTCCATTTTCAGTAACATAATTCTTCAGTAGACTCCTTTGATATGTCATAAGTCTTGAGCATCCGCTGTCCACATACCATGGGTCTCTGCGCACCTGCAAAACATAATTATATTCAGGTACCCTTTATTTTTGATTTTGGGTCCTTAGATGTTAGTTTTCATAACCCAAATCTCGTCTAACAACCCCGGTGGTTTCGGACATCTTCTTTCCACTAGAGTCAACATATCTCGACCACCGGACTGGTCATAGGTGACTTCGAGGCTTCGAGGTTCGGGAGTCCTAATCTTCCGAGCCGGTGGGATCGCCGACCTTAGCCTTCGTGTGGCTTTCTTTTTTCTTCGATCTTTGGAGCCTCTTCGACTATAGGTTCATAATAATATGACCCATACCGAGCTGGATGTGTCGGCTTTGGAGGTCCATCTTGATCCGCCAATTTTGATTTCTTTGGTTCCCCCCTTGACTAAACCGGGGTTTCTTGGCACCGATCTTCTTGTCGGAATGCCGATGTGTGGGATGAGGTGCTTTCATCTTCTCGTTTGTTCTTTGCTAGGGGGTTCAGTATATTTGCGTTCATAGTCTCCCCTTGAACAAACCTATCGGCAAGCCGTACTTCCGAGTGTCTTGGGGCGGATGAGGAAGCTCCCCTGGCTGAATCCAAGTCCTTCCTTGCAGTGCTTTGGCTTATTGCTTGCTAGCATAGCCTCTAATTTCTTCTCAGCACCCATGTACCTCTCAGTCATCATGCTCCTCCAGACATCATCACTCTTCTTCAATGTGTCGTGCTCGGTCTGAAGTCCTGACATTTCTTGCTTCGACAGACTCGATTCGATATCTTTCGAGTCAAGTCATTGGTCAAAACCGAAATCCGATCTTCTTGATGTTGAGACTTGGCCATCGGAGAGTTTATCTCCTCCCACGAGTCTCAACACAAGTCCTTCGGCCTCGTAGCAACCCGACTTTCCTGAGAAAGTCTCTGATTCTCTACTTTCAGGGTATCCAACTCCTGAAGAGTATTGCTGAGCTGCAGACTCATTTGAATTTGTTCGTCGAGCAGATCTTCGTATGCGGTCGCGACGTCCAAATTCTCATCTGCACCTGAAATAGTGTCGTGTGTACAGTGTGAAGAGGAGTTAAGTGGTTCATGAGAATTTACCTCATCCTCTTCGCCTGCCATCATGCACTTTTCAGCTGATTCATCTGCTTCATGCTCTAAAGCCATGAAGGCTGCTTCATCGTCAGATGAATCCATAAAGGAGTCGACTTCTTCTGAGTCGTTTGAGATTTCGCCTGCAATATAAGCTTGTCTTTTCTGGGCGAATTTCTCTCTCCTTGCCTTACGTGCTGCGCGTTCAGCACTACCGAGCTCAAGACAATCATACTGATAATGTCCCGGCTTCTTGCAGTTGTAACAAGCGATGACTCTTTCTTCTTTGCTTTCGCTATTCTTTGATGGTTCTGAGTCATCTTTCTTTCTGCATTCAGAAGATTGTGAGTCAGGAGTGTGTTTCGACATATAATTTGACTTACCTTTCATTTCCCGATAGGCTTTAGTCACTTTTCTGCGTCGCTCCTTCTCCTTCGATACTTTACGAGCGGCGCATACTTCGAGCGAGACTTCCTTCTTGTAGATCATTGAGTGAAGGTTCGGTCTTACTCGTCGTTTTGCTCGTTTGCTTGGAGATCTTTGTCTTGACCGATGCTTTGAAAGCATGGTCGATTTTTGTGTCGCCTTCGGCTCGTGCTTTCTTTGAGGTCCGTCGAACTCAAACTCCTCCTGCCTGTAATTCGAAAAGATATGGCCGGGAGACACAACATCTAAGTCGAATATCGCAATAGAGTGGCAAAAGGTGTCCAGTGTCCGTGCAGCGGTGCCCTCGGAATCTTCGATTCATCTCTCGGTTCTTGAATGTCTTTCCCGAGCCCATTGATAGAGTTCATCGGATTGGTAAATCGACATTCGATCTTCGATTTTGTCACGGGGCATGAGAGACAAGCTTTCCGGCTTTTGGAGTTCCAGGCGCTAGTTTATTCGCTTTAATCTTTCGAGTCCCTCGACTCGGTAGCGCTAGAGCGTCCCGCAGTTCTTTTGCGGTCTTGCATTCCTGAACCCTGCCAAGATAAGAATCACTAAGGGTGGTCAGTATAGCGTTTCTGGCAACACGGTCTAAGTTGTGAAGCTTCTTCTCCTCAGGAGTGAAGAGACTTCTGTCTTTGGGAATCTTCTTCCCGGTCACCATTCCTCCTCCTTGAGCTTGGTCCTGAGTTACGACACTATCGATCATGGGAACGATAGGTCCATCTTCAAGTACTTCAGTCATACTGTCATGGAGGGATGTCAGATGTGCTTCCATTCTGACTCGCCATACTCCATAATTCTCCATCGAGAACATGGGTACCATTCTTATACCTGACATATCAGCCATGAAGAATATAGATATGAATGTAGAGTGATATGCAGTAAAAACGTTTTCCTCCGGATCCGTTCGAATAGACCAGTCTCAAAGTGACAAGAGTATTAAAGAACTCCCGCTCTGATACCAATTGTTGGTCCCGAGTGTACGGTCAGGTGTAGAGGGGGGGGGGTGAATACACCTGATTCAATTTCTCAACTTCGAACTCAAACAGTCCTATTCAAGATGGTGTCGGCCGACAACGGTTGTGAACAGACTGCATAACCGTTTCGAATCGAGTTAAAGGCTAAGAGTACTGACTCAGCTGAGATCTGCTAACTGACTAGGTCAGAATTCAGTATCTACAGTAAGAGTTCAGTGCGCGGAATAGTGTAGGCCCAAATCAGTTTGTGAGAAAACGTTTTAAGTCTCGGGCCGTAGATTAAAAGTTCGATATCTTTGAGACAGTTGATTGATTTTAAATATGATGTTCAGTATGAATAGTAAAATCAATGCAACAGTTAAGAAAGCAGTAAGAGACACATGATTTTTAAAGTGGTTCGGATATCGCTCAAATCCTACGTCCACTGTCCCGAATGATCAGGAGGCTATTTATTATCCTGAGTTAGTCTCAGTCAGCTTGCACACTGGGCAAAGCCGCGTCTTAGTTTTTATATCGATCCAAGTCTCGGTTACAACACTATCAAACTTAAAGTGTTTGACAAACTTCTCCAACAGTGAAGGAGTCCTTATACAATAAGGATTGGGTTCAAATGTGAACTCCTTCGTGTAAGCTATAGATAAGAACGGTTGAGCTTAGGGTTAGAGGGATAGGGAATATGAGAGTAGCTTCTAGATCGACGAACAGCTGAAGGTAAGCTTTGAGTTCGTGTAACGTCGATTTGGATACTAGAGGCTTTATATGTCGATATAGCTTGATTCCCTATGAGCTAGAATGTAGTCTTTCACGGAGATTGTTCTTCAAGTTCTTGCTAAGACTTTGTTCTTTGGAATTTGCTCTTTTTCGCGCTCTCTTGTGTTCTAGGCGTCTTTCAAATCTTGAATGATCCCTCTATTTATAGAGCAGAGATTGAAATAGATCCGTTGGAGACGATCTTCTTCTCTCTCTCTCTCTTTTTGGTAGCAAACGGCTCTTTTGGTGTAGGTAACAGTGTATTTTCTCACCTTTTTAGGTAAAAGGTTGACTGCAGCTTTAGCAGGTGAGAAGACACGTGTATGCTTGTCATTCGTCGAGGTGGATGGAGTGGTTGAGACAACACAGACTTCGAGACAGACTGAAGTTGACTTCTCTCTTCCTCGTACATGACAATGCTGATTGTCTTTCAAATGATTCTGAAAGTCCACGAAGACTATCGCCGTTGTTCTTGAGTCTGACCTTGTATTCAGTAGATAGACTGTTGAGATAAGTCTACTGAAGATCAGCTCTGAGTTCAGTGAACTACTCCTGCTGAGTTCAGTTCAACTAACTCTCTCAATATAATGCTCCTGCAAAGTCCAGTATCACTGAGTCTTCTGCACTGGTGCTGAGGCAGATAAGCTACTGAGCGCTTTGACCAGAGCAGAGTGTCTACTGAGTCTGAAACCTCAGAGACAAAACAGATACAAGGGAATAGTTCATCATTCAGATAGGGTTTTGGGATCTTCAAATCTTCAGACAAGTACAGAGCACAAGGCTACTGAGCTTAAGATCAGTGTCTAAGACCGAATCATTTCCCACTGAGTGAAACAGTGCTGAGGATGGAATCATCACCCAACAGCCTTTTATTGGCAGATGAGCATCGATATCAAAATTTCATCAATGTCAACTAGACATAAATAATGTTTTTCATTTAGTAATAAACATATATCACTCAAGAAACAAGTTGCTCTTTAAGAGCATTTAATATTCTTCTAGAATATAAAATGATGCTACTTCAGGAGCAAAAGTTGAGGCATTTCGACAAATATGTGTTAGTAATGTTAATATCACAATATGGTCATTCTTCAGGAATGTAATTGTGCTACTTCCAGAGCAACAACTTAGTTTTATTCATGATACGTGAAATCAATAAATTGTGAATTTTGAGATCTACCGGATCTCACATCTATTCTTGAAAAAAAATTAAACCACAATAGGATATTGGAAATGCAATTGTCATTCAAAGAGGAGCTCTTGCTACCAATCCATATAATTAGGTAATATTTTAAATTACAACATACCTTTAGATATACATTTTATTTAGGAACATGTAATATTCATCAAGAATATTAATTGTGCTACTTCAGGAGCAACAATTAAAGTATGATTATTGTGATATATGATTTCAAAATGATAAGTTTTAGTTGTTCCAAGAACATGTAGAGTTAATTGTGCTACTTCAAGAGCAACAATTAGAGTTATGCACATATAACATTTGTCAAAATTAAAAGCCTGAATTGTTCTTCAAAAACATGTAGCATTCTTCAGGAATACAAATTGTGCGACTTCATGAGCACTAATATTAAACCACTTCAGGCGAAAGACTAATATTTTTCAGAAACTCAATTGCTCTTTAGGAACATATAATATTCTTTGGGATATAAATTGTGCTACTTCGGGAGCAACAACAATAACAATTCAAGAACCAAGATTCATCCATCAATAAAACATATTATATGAATTGTTCATCAAAAGTACATAATATTCTTCAGGAATATTAATTGTGTGCTGCTTCAGGAACACCAAATTAAGATTGTATGTATATATAGATATAAATATTATACAGTATGCAACAAAAAAAACTGAGGTATATAAAAAAAATACATAGATAATATTAATAACTCTTTAAGAGTATGTAATATTCTTTAGGAATATTAACTTATGCTACTTATGGAACAACAATTGAGTTATTTTAATAAATTTGAATTGCTCTTTAAGAGCATATGATATTATTCAGGAATATGGATTGTGCTACTTCAGGAACAACAATCTAGATTCAACATTAAATAAATAAATAAGCAAGTATAAGCGTACATATATGTATAAATATTAATTGTAAATGCTCTTCAAGAGCATGTAATATTCATCAGGAATATTGAGTGTGCTATTTTTGGCGCAACAAGTTAAATTGAAAAATATATTTTTCAATTGCTCTTCAAGAGCATATAATATTCTTCGAGAATATTAATTGTGGACTACTTCGGCAGCCACAATAATAAGAATTCTATAACTACAATACATAAACTTTATTTTAATCAAATAAGTCTGAAGAGATAGATTATATGTATCATTCAATCTTTATTTTTATTTTTTATTTTACAATCCATGTATATGATTAAGAAACCAAATTTGAGAGATATAATGGTTGACGGCTAAAATCAATCAATCTTGATTAACAATAAAAAAAGGTTGGAAGGGACACATATACCTTGATCTGAGGGGGATCGGCCAAATTTACTCAAGGCGGTGGCCTCGGCACACATGTCAGCCCCACGCCACGTGGACCACCATGCTTTGGGCTTGCCTTGTTGACAAGGCCGCATCTATGCAGAAAATAGCCTAGGGACTTTCCTGGGTTAGCCCATTAATAATGTACGACAACCCAATCACTTCATCTCGTGACTTCAAATTGCCGACGTCTTGCAAGGATCTTGCAAGGAGTAAAGATTTAAAAGAAAATAATTGTGCTGATAACGTGTTATAAACTAAAAAGAATTTAGAGAATAAATAAAGAGAGCATAAATTAAATGTGTATTATTATGAGGGTGAAGACCTTTATTTATAGAGTACAAAATGGCTTATGAATTTTTAGAGTTTACATAGTCATTATATAATAAGTATATATATAAAATATATTTATTATTTCTTAATTTTCGTATCTTATAAAAAATAACAATTTGTATAGGACGGAAAGTATCTTTGATCTGTGGATTAGGAATCTAGGAGTCAGACTCACACGTATAACTTGTCGGTGATTTCACGCGCTTTGCGGCTAACAGAAAAGCTTTGACTGACGTCGGCGTTATCCTCTAGCCCCATGCCCACCCTACCACAGCCACAAAAAAAAATAACCACTCTTCAGCGCGTGATATCAGATTCACCGCCTTTTCCACGTGGCGGGATATGTTTGGCGGCTCTTACGGTGCACATGTGGCGGTGGCGTCGTGAAATAACGTGCATTTAAAGTTTAAACTGATGAGGGGAGAGCAAAATTGACTAAGAAATAAAAGAGAGAAATGAGTATAACATAAAATGATTTTAAAGTATAGTTAATGGAGGCACCAATTTTTTTTAATCATATTTTCCAGAAGTAATTAAAAGATTAAGCTAATTCTTTAGTATGATTAGTTTTATTTATATGACTAAATATAAGATTTGTCATGTTGAAGATGATCTCGTGCTTGAATCAAATCAAATAGTTATCTTATCATCAAATCAAGTTATAAGTTTAAATTTTAGTAGCATTTTAGTTCGATTTTATCATACATGATTAATTTAAAGTGATTTATGAATATTATCTAAAGAGTGTGGTTTATTTAATCAATAATTTATGATGTAAAAGTGGATTTTCCTTATGGTCGGATGTATTGCATTGCATCATTTTATTGATTAATGATGAGTACACCTATAATTTTCTGATGTGTAATGAGTTGGAGACAGCCTAGGGCTTCTATTAAATAGTTTTTCTAATTAAATACTGTCTAAATTATTCAGTTTACCTATTTTCAATCGAATTTTTTGTACTAAACTACTTATGTTGTAATAATTTCACACTATTTACTAAACATTAATTAATGTACTCCGGTCCCACTAATTTCTTGTTAGGCTGTTTCATTACATTGATCCTTTTTTCTTTATAGTAAAATAATGATCAGATCACTTGTCTTAAATTACTCCCATCCTTGTCCCAGTGTGAAATGGCGCAGTTTTACCCAAAAACTGATTTAACTTGATCTCCTTTCTCAATTTTCTGTTCTATCTTTCATAATATTTTTTCTCACCATGTCAGTTTTCCAAAAATCATATAAACAAGTGAAAAATACATACTGAAAGAACTCACATAGAAAGCTATTTAAAATCTATAAATCTGATAAATCTTTAAATTTGCGCTTAACTATAATTTGCTATCTCCTTGGTGTTGTTTAACACTCCCTCCGTCCCATTATTTATGTCTCATTTACTATAATTATTTGTCTCACTATTTATGTTCCATTATAAAAGTCAACACAAATAAGTAGTCCAAAATCATCCAATCCCACCCCTTTATACATTTCCGCCACTAATTTATATTTTTCAACAACCGTCTTAATCTTCGTGTGTCTCTATGAAACATAAATAATGGGACGGAGGGAGTATAAAGAAATGAAAGACTATTTAGGGATTTATGCACGCTTAACTACGAATTTTTAGGGAGAAGAAAGTGTTAGAATTTAGTCAATAAATAAATATGTTATCAATTTGACAGTCTACATTGAGACAAATCAATTGGGTGCATATCTGATTTATATTACTTAATTAGTTATCTGAACATATCCAATTTCCATCATTCAAATCGCCCTCCTATATGGTGGGATAATCCTCCATGATAACTTAACACTTCAAATTCAATCATACTGATTGCATCAAAATTAAAAATTTAGCCCCTTAAATTATAGATTCCGTCCTTATATCTCAAAATTAAAGATTATACCCCCATAATTAAAGCCTTTGCTCCCTAACCCCGATTTAAAGATTTCGCTCTCTTCTCTCATAATACTTAAAGAGTTGGACTGGTGTGCATCATGTTGCACATGCAATATGATCCAATTTTCAATTTTGACTCGATTGGATCGGATTTGACCCGATTTTCTATTTTATTAAAAAAAAAACAAAAAAAATTAAACATTCCCTCTCTCCCGTCTCCACCCCTCCCCACTACCCCATTTCTCTCTCTCCTCTCTTTCTCTTTCGCTCTGCATCTCACCTCTCTCTCTCTCTCCCTCTCTCTCCACTCCCCTCTCTCTCTCTCTCTCTCTCTTTCTCCACTCCCCCCCTCTCTTTCTCTCTCTCCACAGTCCTCCCAGTCACCGCCGCCGTCACTCCGCCTCCGCCTCCGCCTCCGCCTCCGCCTCCACCTCGCTCTCTCCGATGAGGACTCGACGCAAACCGACCTCGTCTTCCGCAATGTATTCAGACAACATGACTTGTTTTTTGTTCGATTTTTTTTTTCTTTTGGTTTTGTTGTCAGTTGAGAATTCTTTTGATGAATTGAAACAAGATTTTCTTTTGGTTTGATTATTGAGCAATTTTGGTGCTCCATATGGTTTTCGAATGTTAATTTGTGTGCATTTTCTTCTAGAATGTATCTTTTCTCCTTCACTTATGAGTTTGTTAAGATTTTTAAGAATGGAGATTTCTTCGAAGGAAAATTCGTTTCTGCTGTGAAGATTGTGGTCTGTTTTACTCAAGAATCAAGAAAACATTATTTTTTTCGCCCTTGTTTTGGTCTGGCATTCTCTATTTCAATTTGAATGTAATTATGCCTCGTTGTTCTTCATATTTGAACAAGATTTTGGGAAAATATTATTGTTTTGCCAGAATTCTTAGTGAAATGAAGTAGGCGTGATTTGAATATTGATTGTTTTATGAATGTATTTATTAACTGTAGAATTTGAAGTAGGAGGTATGATATGAGAAATCTATCATGTTGTTGCCCAGTGATATATCACTAGAAGTTTTGCAGTATCCAATTGTGCCTCTTTTTAGGACTTTCCCAATTAGATGTTTTGTTTATTTCCTTCTTATAGTGTCATACTTTTCCTTCTGTTCTTCTGAATGTCATGTAAATCACAATATTTATTAGGTTTCATCATGCCGCCTTAGTTTTGCTTCCTGAATTGCTTCTTCAGCACAATAGCATCTGATTTAGTTTTACCTCAGGAGTTCTTGTGATTCCTTGAGAACCATAGCATTTGATCAAACTTTCTTTCCTTGTGTTTGTTACATAAAGTGTCATTTGTTGTGAACAATTGTGTTATTTGTTTAAAACAACTCATATTTAAAAAATGACACTTTTATTCAAAATAATTAATATTTTTTTTTTAAAAATAAATGACACATTTATTTATTGCAAGACACTTTGAGTAGAGATAATTGACACTCTGCTCTCTACTGTTAATTACATCTTAAACACACGCTGCTCATCATTGACACATTCTTTTATCGTGATTGACACGCACAACAGAGACAATTGACACTCTGCTCTCTATTGTGAATTATGTCTAAAATAGAAACTCTGCTCATCATTGACATATTCTTTTATCATGATTGACACACACAGTAGACACAATTGACACTATGCTCTCTACTGTGAATTATGGCTTAAAAAGACACTCGGTCATCATTGACACTTTCTTTTGTCATGATTGACACGAATAACACACACAATTGACACTCTGCTTTCTACTGTAAATTACGGTTTAAACAGACACTCTGCTCATCATTGACACATCTTTTGTCATGATTGACAGTAGATACAATTGACACTCTGCTCTCTACTGTGGATTATAGCTTAAATGAACACTGTTTATCATTAACACGTTCTTTTGTCATAATTGACACGCACAATAGAGACAATTGACACACTGCTTGCTACTGTGAATTATGGCTTAAACATATAATTTGTTCATCATTGACACGTTTATTTGTTATGATTGACACGAACAACATAGAAAATTGACACTTTTTTCATAAACAAATGACATTTTTTTTGAAATAAATCACATTTTTTTCAAAAATAATTAATAGTTAATAAACGATACAAATGACACTTTATTCCAATACAAATGATACTTTTGTTTGTTACGATTGACAATTTGAGATAAATAAGAAATGTCACATTTATTCATCACAAATGACACGCCTTCCTTATCAAAAAAATTGGGAAAAAAAATTTGTTTAAAACCAACGACACTTTTGTTCACAAAAAGTGACGCGCCCGTCCTCACACTAATACTAATATCGAAGAGAATCAAATAAGAAGAAGATACTCACATGGAGGCCAGGCCGAAGCTGAATATAATATGGGAGAAATAAAACCCTCACACTAATACTAATATCGAAGAGAATCAAATAAGAAGAAGATACTCACATGGAGGCCAGTCCGAAGCTGAATATAATATGGGAGAAATAAAACAAAAAAATGCAGTCAAGAGATCTCGTAACTGCAACCTCTTGCATAGACGAACAGTCTACTTGACCGCTGGGCTACTAACCATTACAATAATATTATGAATAGACTTTATATTTATAGACTATGCGCGCGTGTCTATTGCATGTGCAACATGATGCACACAAGTTTTTGCCATACTTGAAATACAGGTTCAATCCCTCCTCATCCCAATTTAGATAGATTTAAAAGAACAAATAAATACTTAATATCATAAGGCTTCATTTTTTTTAATTTAATTTTATTTTTTTCAGTGGCCGTAAGAATCCATATAATGTCCACTACCCATCTACTACAAATTAGATTCCAACATGAAGATACGTACCATTTTTGAGTCTTACCTAATTGGTTACAATACAATAGTAGTTTCACTTGTGGCATTCTACGTAGAAAGTAGAAGACATGCTAAATAGTAGAAGCCCAGAAACAGAGTGAGTTACAAACTTACAATAGTAGTTTCAAGTCAATATTATAATACCATACTGTTAAACATGTTCATTTTTATGAAAGAAAGACTCAGACTCTGAGAGTTTGATGAGAGAGAAATTGAAGCAAGATGTTAGTTATCATGTAGCCACCCTGCTATGTAGTTATTCACACTAGACCCTCCTGCTGCTGCATCAGTATGGTACCTGAAATAACACAAATGCAAGAATTCTAACATCATCAAATGTTCCAACTTCTCTCTCTCTCTCATGATTTATGATGATCTTACCCAATTTGTAGAGTGGGTTCACAGTCCAAAGGATGAAAAAAACCATCAGCTTGAGTCTGGTGTGGTTGCTGTCTTCCATAGGCCACATCATGAGCATTCTGATTCCATGACAGATTCATTTGATTCCCCTCCAACTACAAAATTAGTCACAAACAAAATCTCAATTTCAACCAGATCACTGAATTAATATGCTATTTATACTACAACAAATCATAAATATAGTGACGGACATAGTGATGGATTTTAACACGGATCTCTATTTTGTGACGGCTTTATGATTGAATATTTAATGAATAAAATAGTGATGGAATATTAGTCAGTTAAATTTCCATCACAGAAATAAATCAGAATATTTTTTTATTTTTATTTTTTGCATAATGATGGAAATATTCGTCACTATTTAAAATACTAATTTAATTATTTGACCCAAAATCTTAGCGACGGACAGTTAAAACATATTCTTAAAAATATTGCAATAGATCTTCAAGATTAATCTAACAAAAAGTTTGAAGGTTGCTGGTACTGATTTAAAATCCGTCATTCCATCATAAACAAATAGGCGTACCCGATGTTTCAAACTCTTGTTAGCTTCATTGAGGGCAAGCTCCTAACCATGCAAACAACCAAAATAAGATACAAGCAGAGAGACCTTCAACTGAGAGAAGATAAAAAGGTAGAAAAATTTAGGCACCTTATTCTGAAGATCTTGAAGTGTATCCAGCATTGCTTGAGTCTGCGCGCAACATCGGAACAATCAAACTTTACGTAACAAGAGAAGGGAGACAAAGCAAGAAGAACAAACCCGTGTTGATCGGATTGCCTTGAGTGACATATCGAGTTGCCTCTCCAGTGATTCGAGCTCCTTGCTGTTCAAAGGACCAAGATCCTCACCAAGAAGGTTCCTGCTCATAAGCTTATATTATATCACACTCTTTTAATTCAAACTTCAATCATATGTATATGTTTCCAAACCTTTGAGTTCGTTGCAGGGATTCATAGCTTCCTTTTAGCTTCAAACATTCCTGCTGGCTACTAAGTTCCTATAAATATCATCATATGATATAACAACTATATAATACCAGCAAAAAAAATCTATTTTGCATGGCTTTGTATGATTATTAGTGAAACTGAATATAACAATACACGTATCACCACTTGATTGGTGGGACATTTACTGGTACTCCAACTGTGAGATAGAAGATCCTCACCTATTCTTTAGTTGTATCTCCAAAATATTTTAATAATTACTCTTAATACTTCACAAACTTGTCTTATAAAACTTAGGGATTTCACTTTTCAGTCACAATCTTGCCATGCTTTATGTCACGAGCCGCATGTTCGAGTGGGACTAACGGGCATGTTGCAGAGCGTTGGACTAAGTGAGCCGAGTTTTACTAGAAGATAGCGTTGGGCTAAACTTCTAGATTTTCCTTTGGAGGATTCTAGAATACTTCTGGAATATTTTATATTCTAGATCAATTAATATGATTGATATGATTTGTATATATATGGTAGAGTTCTAGAAGGTAGATTGGAGCCGTTAGATCAAATTGATCTAAGCCGTTGTAGAGGAGGAGGCTATAAATACCCACTTTCATTCATTTGTAATCACCTATAATATATATATATATATATAAATATCAGAACCAGTTAAGATATTACCATGAATATTGCCTCATTTAAGACAATATAGATAATTGTAGGATTAAGACATGGGCCATGGCTGACAATAATTATTTATTCAACTAACATACCATGAGTTGACAACATTCCATATTTCAAACAAATTAACCAGAATCTCTGATTGACATAATTCACTCCAAAAATCGCCTTCCATTCCATTATTTGACATCCTTATCCGTGTCCATTCCATTATAGTAACATCTTCTTCATTTAATTCCAGCCATGTCCTTTCAAGTCTTACCTTAATTTGTGTATGTTTTTTAATCTCAATAAAACAGGATTATCTATAATATGTGTTCACTTCTATTTCAGACTATTTTAGCACGGATGTAACATGATTAGGGACGACTCCTATTCATCAAAATTTGCATCTTTTCTAAGAAGCCAACAAGGTAAAGTAGAGATAGGCCTAAACCTATCATCCATCCATCAAGATGGGGACTTTTCTTGCACCCTTCACTTTACCAAGGAGCTCACACCGAGCGACGTGGGCAGGCTTAATCGGCTTGTCATCCCTAAAAGGTATGCTGTAAAGCATTTTCCTAACGTCCCAGATGGAGAGAGAGTGGAACAAGTTCAACTGGAGTTCTATGATAGGGAGATGCGGATCGCTACTGCTATTGGAAAAGCAGCCAGAGCTTCGTGTTTACGAGAGGGTGGAACCGGTTTGTGAAGGAGAAGGGCTTGAGGGCAAATGATGTTATTTCCTTCTACATGTATGAAGATGAAGGTGATGGAAAGACTAGCTACGAAGAAGACAAACCATATGTGGAGGTGGAGTTATTAGGCTCACCTCCTAGTCCTAGTGAAACAAGAGGATTTAAGCTTTTCGGAGTCCGAATACATTGATTTATGTTGCTAAGTTTTTCTTGTATTTGAAGCCAATTCATCTAAGAAGTTTGATTGCCTCTACTTAATTTGGATATAAAATTAGGCTAGATTTGGATTATATGGAAAAAAAAAACATTATTAGAGATTGTAGGAAGTGTTTATACTAGAGCCTCGCTTGTCGATACACATGTATCTGGAGCTCCATAGTTGCATTTCTGATACCTTTCCAGTGTCTTGAGCATGCTGCTAGAGTGACATATAGAACAATTTCAGAAAGTTGATCAGTAAATGAAGATAATTTGAATAGTCTAATCAGATATCTTTAACAAAAACAAGATGTGCAGGGATTGATGAATTTGCTCCTAACAAGTACAAAAAGTGTCTGCTGATAATTCATTGTCCAGAGGGAACTATGGAGCAACCTCTTTGATTCTCTGGAATATTATGAGCTTTCATGTCAAATTCCACAAAGGGAAAATGATATGCTCCTTGTAATAATCCTTAATCATGAGATAAACAAAGGGTCTAAAATAAAAAAGATGAATTCTTGCAGATTATTCTTGAGGAATTTGCACATTATTCTTCTGCGGCTTGCTCCATATAAAAAAAAATGCAAAAGATATTAAACCGAGGAGGAGAGAGAGAAAATTAAGGTTTTAATTCCCATCTCCAGTTTCCAAAATGAAACCCTAATTTATGAAAAAACATCCAAGATCCACAAAAAGAATTACAAAAAATGGAAATAATCACGAACGTACACAGAGAAGAAATCTTAATTCTTGACTTTTAATCATGTTCATAAATCATTTGTTTCTTTCCTTTTTTTTGGGGGGTAAAAAGCTGTGATTTTCTGATGGAAGAGTGGAATCCAAGACAAGATAATAGAATGAGATTAAAAATTGAAGTGAAGATAATGATGAAACTGGAGATTTAATTTTCTCCAAGATGACAACGAAACAAGAGAAAGATTCAAGAAAACAAACAAACCCTAAAGAGTTCAATTTTTCTAGAAAATGACCATGATAAGGTAGATCGGACTAGTTCTCTTTCTCTCTCTCTAAACCAAAACAAAATAGTGATTTTTTTAAGATAGAGAGAGAGAAGGAAGATGGAGCACATCAGACACACACAAGGTGCAGAAAAAACTCAACATAAATATAGAAATGATCTTCTTTTCATGGTTTCCCCTTGCAGATCTAACAAAACCCACAAGCGCAGACCCATATACACGTCAAATACATTCACTGAAATGGCAAACAAAAGCAAAAAGATTGAATTTAGTGACAAGCCCTCATCTCCAAAGACCAAGATACATACATTTATGTATATAATTATACAAGAATATAGGTAGGTGTGTTAATTACTTAGAGAGATGGTGTTTGCTTATACCTAGAGCTGCTGCAAAACTCGTACAGCTTTCCTCTATTGGAGAAGATAATCAGAGCAACCTCAGCGTCACAAAGGACCGAAAGCTCGTAAGCTTTCTTCAAAAGCCCATTCCTTCGCTTAGCAAAGGTCACTTGCCTGTTGATCTTGTTCTCTATCCTCTTCACCTCAACTCTCCCTCTTCCCATCTCTCTCTCTCTCTAGATTACAAACACTCACTCTCACAAAACAAAATAACCCGCTCTCTCTCTCTCTCTCTCTCTCTCTTTAGTACACCCACCTTTTTTATTCACCATATTACATACGCAAACACATGATGTAAAAGGTCAAAAGAGAACAAGTGTGAGTGAGTATTTAATTAATTTTACCTACTTGATTACTATCCCACGAGTTCTTAGCAAATTAAGCTTTGATTTCTGATTTTTAATCTTATTTGGTTAGTAGTTTCTTTTATCATCTGTATTTTACTGCCTTTTTGTCACGGTATTATGAATAATTCCGGCTGCTAAAGGTGCACAGTAAAAACTGGTGGATTTACTGCTTTGATCCAACGGTAAAAACTGAGAATGATGTGAAAGCGGACAAGACGGATGAGGTGGGACTGAAGGTCCTCTCTTTGGGATTATGGGGAGAGGGAAACCTTAAAACTGAAGAGTAATAGCTAGGTAATAACGATGCTAACTGCTACGTGTCGACACAAATAACAGGAAAATTCATGAGCCATATCTAAATTAAGATGAGATGAGAATATTTCGTTAGTTCACTAAATTAATGTTTTGATAAATTGTTTAGGGATAACTGGATAACGTCCAAATCAACATCTAAACAATTGAATCCAGGCACACTCTAAAAAGGGATTGCAGCCTAATACTCTCTTCGTCTCATTATAGTTGGTTTAATTCTTTTTTGTACATAAATTAAGAAAGTGGGTGGACACGTGTATTAAAGTGGTGGTTCCACTTATTTCCATTTTCGGAATTAGGCCAACAATAATGAGACAGTCTGAAAAAAAAAGTAGGTAAAAAATAATTGGAAGGAGGGAGTATTAACAATTGCAAATTTACATGGTGATGTAGGGGTGCAACTATTTGGTTCGGTTTTTCATGCATTTTAGGAACCGAACCAACCACATAGAAGTAGTTCGGTTCGAAGTGTTTTTAAATATCGGAACCGAACCGAACCGCTTATAAATGGTTCGGTTCAGTTCGATTCGGTTAATCGGTTCACCTTTTTATATTAATTTTTATTTATTTTTAAAATCCTAAATAATGGAAGAACTAATAATTATAGGAATGTCACTCGTTCCGAACTCATAAGTATAGGGTTGTTACTCCTTTATCTTCCCTTGTACATATTAGAATTGATCTTAACTTAAATCTAATATCTAAATCCAACAATATTCTCATATAAGAAAGAAAAATATGAAATAAAAAATAAAATAAATAGGATATTAGTCCGATCCGCTTCGGATCGTTAAAAAATTCTTGGAACCGCAAACCAAATTGATTATAAACGGTTTCTAAGAAAATAAACCAAACCAAACCACATTTTTCAGTTTGGTTGGGTTCGATTCGATTGGTTTCGTGGTTCGGAACGGAACCACTTACACCCCTATCTAGATGTAGAATCTACATATTGTGCATGCATCCTTCCCAATCAGGCGCGTGTATGCCTCCCAAAATCGTGCCGCAACCCAATTTATTATGTGTAATGTTTTAATAAAAACTTCATTTCATTCCTCAAAATTCTATCCGTAATTATAAATTCCAGTATCCTCTCATAATGCTGGATCTGCATATGTCCCCAATAATATGTAGTATGCAAATATATAGTTGTGGAGCCAGAAGGAAAAAGTCCACGAGTGCTAAGTGCATGTATGATATATGATACTGAATTATGTGATCCACATTGCGTGAAACCACATGTTATACCAGCTTTTTCTTATATTTTCTATATAACTAAAAGGAATATATATATGTCTTTATAAAATTAACTGGTGTTACATATATATAATTAACGGGTGTTATAACACACGTAGCTTCCACTATATGTATATTGGTTCTATTATTGGGTTTGTCCACATTTGAATTTCAAATACCTTGAGTTGCCAACTCATTGTTAGCCATGAGAAGAAAAAAAAAATATTAGGTAAGAAAAACCTTTGGCATACCATAATTAAACAACTTAATTAATTTGACAAATTAGTTTGCAACAAAAAGTAATGCAGTCAATCTGGTCCCTAAGCAAGAATCACTAAATCTAGTCTTCTTCGAGGACATGTTCGCCTTTAATAGGCAAAACAATTAGTATTGTTAGGTATTCACATTAATTAAAAATATAGTCCAAAGTACGTAGTTTTATGATTCAAGTATTAGAAATTACATCACATTATATGATTATCACAGAGTAACAATACAAGAAGACACATTAATATTGCATTTGATTTAACAGTTAATATACAAATTAAAATATTAACAATTATTGCTCTTTTGCTAAATTATTAAACAATACCTTAAATGATTTGCCCTCTTTCTTAGTTTGTTTAGACAAGGTCTTACATGACAAATGACTTTGCTTTTATCTGTTTAGGTAATAAAACAAGCTGTACATGTGTTAGTTGGAGGGTTAAGGAAGGAGGCATGTCTTAATTAATTGGAATGCTTAAAATGCAATATTCTACAAGTAGCACTTATACAACTATTGAGAGGAGTATTAGAATTGAAGCTTAATTATTGAATTTCTGATAATGGGGCAGATTAAATGGGATTTTTTTAATAATTCTTTTTTTTTACTACAGCTAGTTGTAATCTATAATTATTGGTTATATCATTAGCAAGCTAAGTTAAATATGTTTAGCCTTTTCTATTGTTTACTTTTGTTTCTTAATTTATTTGTTTATGATCAATATTTCTCCTTTTCTTGTGTGATAAGAAAACATCAATTATTATTTGAAATATATACGAGATTAATTCAGTTATTGTGTAATAGTGTGCAAAACAAATTAAAATAGATTAAAATAATTATGTACGACATATCGACACAAACAAGCTATTGAAGTATCGAACAAACATGAACATGTGACCATAGACCAATTAATTATTCATCTTTGTCTATAAACAAAATTTATATCTAAAAAGTTAAAAACTTATTTGTGGGTCCATAGTTGTTTGTATACTATCAACCAAGATAAAAAAAAAGTATAAGAAAAAGTAAGCAACTTTGCACCGAATACAATCTACTTGATGTGATTTAAATGGCTTGATACATTTAACAAAGTTTTGTATACTGTTGGGTGATGATTCTATCCTCAGCACAGTAATACATAGTGGGAAATAATTCTGTCTTCCGTACTAACATGCACTCAGTAGGCTTATGCTCTGAGTGAATCTATGAAGATTTGAAGATCCCAAAACCCTATTTGATTGGTGAACCATTCCTTTGTAATTGTTTTTGTCTCTGAGGGTTCAGACTCAGCAGGCACTCTGCTCTGGTTCAGACGTTCAGTAGATTATCAGCCTCAGCACCAGATGTAGAAGACTCAGTAGATACTGGACTCAGCATGAGCAGTATACTGAATAGAGTCAGTAGAACTGAACTCAGCATGAGTAGTTCACTGTACTCAGAGCTGATCTTCAGTAAAGCCATCTCAAAGATATTTGCTCTCGAATCAAAGGTCGGACTCAAGCAACGGCCGGACGGTCTTACGACCGTCGGATCTTTTGAATGACAATCAGCATAGTCAAATACGAGGAAGAGAGAAGTCAACTTCAGTATGCCTCGAAGTTTGTTCTGTCTCAACTGCTTTGTAAACCTCGACGAATGACAAGCAGACACGTGCCTTATACCTACTAAAGCTGCAAGTCAACACTTTCTGGAAAAAGAGGAAAAAGACACTCACTCTACTTCAAAAGAGCCGTTAGCTACCAAAAGAGAGAGATAAAGGGAAGATCGTCTCCAACGGATCTTTCCTAATCTCTTCTCTATAAATAGAGGGATGATTCAAGATTTGAAGCTCACGAGCGACAACGAAAAAAAAGAGAACGAACACACGAGTATTCACACGAGCAAAACCGAAAAGCCCTAAGTCTTCCGCAAGAACTCGAAGAACACTTCTCCGGCGGAAGACTACAATCTAGCTCTTAGGGAACCAAGCTGAACCGATATACAAAGCCTCTAGTATCCAAACGACGTTGCACGAACTTAAAGCTTAACTCAGCTGTTCGTCGTGCTAGAAGCAACACTCTCGTTTCCTATCCCTCTAACCCTAAGCTCAACCGATTATATCCATAGCTTAGACAAACCGGATCCTTATTGTAAAAGGACTCCTTCATAGTTGGAGAGTTTGTCAAACACTTTAGTTTGATACTTGTGTAAACTGAGACTTGCTCAATATAAATTCCAAGACGCAGCTTTGTCCTGTGTACAAGCTGACTGAGACTAACTCAGTATAATAAATAGCCTCCTGATCTTTCGGGACAGTGGACGTAGGATTGTTTGATATCCGAACCACTTTAAAAATCTCTGTGTATCTCGCTTGTTCTCTTATTTACTGTTGCATTGATTTTAACTGTTCATATTGAAAATTATCCTTTAAAATCATTCAACTAAGTTTCAAAGCAATCTTAATCGCCTATTCTTCCGACTCAAACCTGTTTTGATAAAACGTTTTCCACTCAACCTGTTTTGGGCCTACACATTTCCGCACCACCGAACTCCAACCGAAGATACCGAATTCGACTCGGCCGGTTAGCGGTGTCTCAGTAGAGTCAATATCTCTTTGCCTAACACGATTCAGAACAGCTGTCTGATCTGCTAAATTCATTCAGTACGACACCATCCTGAATAGGACTGTTCGTGTTTCAAGTTGAGAAATCGGTTTCAGGTGTATTCACCCCCCCTCTACACCTGAACGTGCTCTCGGGACCAATATATACCTATTATGGAAAAAGTTTAGTTGGTTCTTGGTAGGTAAAAATTAATAGGAAAGTGGAAGGAAGGTCTTTTTTGGCCAATAAATTCCTTGGTGAAGTTTATAGGAACAAGCAATATAACCACTTTAATAATTAATTTAACAGATTTTACTGAAATTCAAAATATTTCTCCACGATATTCATTAATTAAATATATAGTTGTACTAGAAACATAAATAATATACGTTGTCTAAGTTTAAATACTCCTTCCATCCCATTAGTATTGTGTTGTTTTCGTTTTCAAATTGTTCAAATAATATTGCCTTGTTTCTTTTAATGGCAAAAAACAATTTACATTAAAAAATGAGGTGGGTCTCTCATTACCCACTACCCACCCCACATTTTTATACACTCTTTCTCCAAAAGTTTATCTCTCACACGATTCCGTTCCGCTACGAACTCAGAAAATTATGATTTTTAACTTTTTGGAAACTTTACATTATTTCTTTAATTACAACATGGAAAAAAAATCCGGGAAAAAAAATTAATCGCCTCAATTATGCCTTAATAAAATTTGGATGAATTTCCATTTCTTCCCACCAACTATTTTTCGAAAATGGTGTTAATTTCTTAATACATTTAAAACACATAAAATATACAACTAAATCAATTTTCTTAGTCTCAGTGCTGAAAAGAAACAAGACGATATTAACGGAACGGAGGAAGTAGTATATTTGAAATTTGAAATTCATTTCATTTTTATTATACTTCATCCGTCCCATTTGAAACGACCTGTTTTCCTTTTCATGACGTCCCATTTGAAACAACCCATTTCTGAATAGCCTCCTGTGTACAAGCTGACTGAGACTAACTCAGTATAATAAATAGCCTCCTGATCTTTCGGGACAGTGGACGTATGATCCTGTGTATCCGAACCACTTTAAAAATCTCTGTGTCTCTCGCTTGCTCTCTTATTTACTGTTGCATTGATTTTAACTGTTCACACTGAAAATTATCCTTTAAAATCATTCAACTAAGTTTCAGCGATCTTAACTACTTATTCTTCTGAACTGAAACTGTTTTGATAAAATGTTTTCCACTCAACTGTTTTGGGCCTACACATTATCGCACCACTGAACTCCAACTGAAGATACTGAATTCTGACTCAGTCAGTTAGCAGGTCTCAGTAGAGTCAGTATCTCTTTGCCTAACACGATTCAGAACAGTATGCCGGTCCGCCGAATTCATTCAGTACGACACCATCCTAAATAGGACTGTTCGTGTTTCAAGTTGAGAAATCGGTTTCAGGTGTATTCACCCCCCCTCTACACCTGAACGTGCTCTCAGGACCAACAATTAGTATCAGAGTAGGAGTTCTATAAGACTCTTGTTATCTTGAAACTGGTCTACTTGAACGGATCCGGAAAAACGTTTTCACTGCATATCATTCTACAATCATATCATTATTCATCATGACTGATATGTCAGGTATAAGGATGGTACCCATGTTCTCAGTAGAGAACTATGGTGTATGACGGGTCAGAATGGAGGCTCATCTGACATCCCTTCACGATAGCATGACCGAAGTACTTGAGGAAGGACCTATCATTCCTATGATCGATAGTGTCGTAACTTAGGATCAAACAGCTGGAGGAGGAATGGTGACCGGAAAGAAGATTCCCAAGGACAGAAGTCTCTTCACCCCTGAGGAGAAGAAACTTCATAACTTAGACCGAGTCGCCAGGAATGCCATACTAACCACCTTAAGGGATTCTTATCTCGGCAGGGTTCAGGAATGCAAGACAGCTAAGGAACTCTGGGATGCTCTAGCGCTACTGAGTCGGGGGACTCAGAAGATCAAAGCCAACAAACTTGCGCTGGAACTCCAAAAGATGGAGAGTTTGTCTCTCATGCCCGGAGACACCATAGAAGATCTCAGCGTCAGATTCACGAATCTGATGAACTCCATCAACGGGCTGGGAAAGACATTCTCCAACCGAGAAATGAATCTCAAAATACTGAGGGCACTGCCAGACGGTCATTGGACTCCTTTTGCTACATTATTACGACATTCTGACTTAGATATTGTTACTCCTGACCATATCTTTTCAGAACTTCAAGCAGAGGAATTCGAGTTTGACAGACCTCAATGAAAGCAGCGAGCTGAAGCTGACACCAAAATTGACCATGCCTTCAAAGCATCAGTCAGCACAGCATCTCCTGCGTCGAGTAAGACTGAACCTTCACTCAACGACATACAAGAAGGAAGTCTCGCTCAAAAGTACGCATTGCTTGCCGTAAAATATCAGAAGGAAAAGGAGCGGCGCAGAAAAGTGACTAAAGCCTATCGAGAATCGAAAGGTAAGTCTGAATACACGCCTAAACGCACTCCTGACTCGCATACTTCTGAATGCAGAAAGAGGGATGACTCAGCTCCATCAAAAGACAGCGAAAGCAAAGAAGAAAGAGTCATTGCCTGTTACAACTGCAAGAAGCCAGGACACTATCAGTATGAGTGTCCTGAGCTCAGTAGTGCTGAACGAGCAGCACGAAAAGTAAGGAGAGAGAAATTCGCCAAGAAGAGACAAGCATACATAGCTGGTGAACTCTCAGACGACTCAGAAGAAGTCAACTCCTTCATGGATTCATCCGATGATGAAGCAGCTTTCATGGCCCTAGAGCTTGAAGCTGAAGAAACTGCTGAAAAGTGTCTAATGGCAGGAGCAGGCGAGAATCTGGACGTCAGTACAGCATATGAAGAACTTCTAGACGAACAGATTCAGATGAGTCTGCAGATCAGAGACTTTCTCAGGAGAGTCAGGTCGCTACTGATTCTGAAGGACTTGTGTTGAGACTCAGGGAGGAGATAAACTCTCTGATGGCCAAGTCTCAGCATCAAGAAGATCAGATCTCAGTTCTGACCAAGGACTTAACTCAGAAAGATACTGAACTGAGTCTACTGAAGCAACAACTATCAGGACTTCAGACCGAGCACGAAATGTCTGGAGGAACCTGATGACTGAGCAGTACATGGGCGCTGAAAAGAAGCTGGAGGCTATGCTAGCAAGCAACAAGCCCAAGCACTGCAAGGAAGGACTTGGTTTCAGCCAGGGTGCTTCCTCATCTGCCCCCGTACACTCAGAAGTGCGACTTGCTGATATGTTTGTTCGAGGGGAGACAATCAATGGAAACATACTGAACCCTCTAGCCAAGAACAAACAAAAGATGAAGGCACCTCATCCTACACATCAGTAGTCTGGCTAAAAGATCAGCACCAAAACACCCCAGTTCAGTCAAGGGGGAACCAGGAAGCCAAAGTGGGCTGATCAGTATGGACCTCCTCAGCTGACACATCCTACTCAGTATGGGTCATACTATTATGATCCTATAGTCAGAAAAGGATCCAAGAGTCAGAAGAAGAAGAAAATCGCACAAAAGGCAAAGGTCAGTAGTCCACTAACTCAGAAGATCCGGACTCCTGAACCAGAAAAGCCTAAGAAGTCAGTATCGACTAGTCCAGTGGTCAAATACGTTGACTCAAGTGGAAATAAGTTGTCTGAGACCACCAGGGTCGTAAGACAAATATGGGTTACTAAAACTAACATCTAAGGACCCAAAATCAAAATAAAGGGTACCTGAATATAATTCTATTTTGCAGGTGCACAAAGACTCATGGTATGTGGACAGCGGATGCTCTAGACACATGACATACCAAAAGAGTCTGCTGAATAATTATATCCCTGAAGAAGGACCCAGAATTGAGTTTGGAGACAATGCTAAAGGCTACACAAGAGGATTTGGAACACTCAGCATTGGAACTGCCAAATTTCCAAGAGTATCCTATGTTGAAGGACTTCAGCACAACCTGCTCTCTGTTAGTCAATTTTGTGATAACTCGAATAGAGTGACATTTGACGCTGGTTTCTGTGATGTCATTGATAAATCCACAGGGAAAACAGTGTTATCAGGTTCGCGCAAGAAGAATATCTATGTAGCTGACTGGAACTCAGCTGAACCTGAAGCTTGTCTGTTAGCGAAGAACGACAATCGAACGGGGTGGTTATGGCACAGGGGACTCAGCCATCTCAACTTCAAGACGCTCAACAAACCAGCAAGAAACACTCTAGCAAGAGGACTGTCGAATGAAGTATTCAGCAAAGACACTCAGTGTGAAGCATGTCTGAAGGGAAAGCAAACAAGGAATCAAAATCCACCTGTTCCATCTCCTTCCACTGATGGAATCCTTCAGCTGCTACATATGGATTTGTTCGGTCCAGTCTCTCCAGGTGACGATCAGAGGCAAGAAATATGCTTTAGTGGTCATCGATGACTACTCGCGCTATACTTGGGTCATATTCATTGCCAACAAGTCTGACGTCAAAACAGAGTTACCAAGGCTTCTGAAAAGGCTCAGTGTCGAGAAGAACACCAAAATTGTCAAAATCCGTTATGACAGTGGAACTGAGTTCCTTAATTCTATGGTGGAGGAGTTCTGCAAAGCAGAAGGAATAGAGCATGAGACATCGGCTGCTCGCACACCTCAGCAAAATGGAGTTGCTGAACGAAAGAACAGAACTCTCAAAGAAGCAGCTAGAACTCTACTCGCAGACTCAGGACTCCCAGCCAAATTCTGGGCAGAAGCCACTGATATTGCTTGTTACACTCAGAACCGATCTCTACTGACAAAGCAACATAAGAGAACACCATATGAACTATGGAACGGCAGGAAACCTTCTCTATCCTATTTCCATATTTTTGGGTGCTCGTGCTTTATCCACAATAATGGGAAAGATCAACTGAAAACTTTTGATAGCAAGTCAGATCAGGGAGTATTCTTAGGATACTCTCGGGTCAGCAAAGCTTTTAGAGTATTCAACTATCGAACCCTTTGCGTGGAGGAAAGCCCTCATGTTGTTTTTAATGAGTTTGCTACTGAAGACAGGAGCAATAACTCTAATTCTGAATCTGAGGACATCAGTAAGCAGCTACAGGATCTAAGCCTAAAAGACAAAGTCAAAAAGATCCAGCTTTGTTGAGATGATGATTTAGATGAGGAAACTAAAGACAAGTCTACTGAATCTCAACCAGCAGTAAATGTAGCTGAGCCGATTGATTCTCCTGAACAGAATCAATCCCAGGTAACTCAGGTCGATGAAGAAATCCCAGAGGTAACTGAGACCACTACTGAGAATAACAACTCAGGGGGAACATCTATTAATGTTCCTGAGCTGAATGCCCCTGAACCGGTGACTCAGTAGATCACACTCTCATACTAAAATGCTTCAATCTCAGAATAGTACAACTCAAATGCCTAACTCGCCTACTATCTATGTTGAACAAATTTCAGATGAAGAACTGAAACATCGTAGATCGTGGCTGGACGCTCACACTGCTGATTTGATTATTGGAGATCCCTCAGCAAGAGTAAAGACAAGATCCAGATTCTGTCAAGGAGAAAGCGCCTTATATTCCCGCTTCTTGTCTACTGACGAACCTCAGACGATTAAGGATGCACTGAAAGATGCTGACTGGATCATAGCTATACAGGAGGAGCTGAATCAGTTCACGAGAAACGACGTTTGGGAGCTTGTTGATAGACCCCGGCATCAACATGTTATTGGAACAAAATAGGTCTTCAAGAACAAGCGGGATGAAAACAACGTCTTAGTAAGGAACAAAGCAAGACTCGTGGCAAAAGGTTACTGTCAAGCTGAGGGAATAGATTTCGATGAGACTTTCGCTCCAGTTGCAAGATTGGAGGCAATTAGACTATTCCTGGCCTACGCAACACATCAAAGATTCAGAGTCTATCAAATGGATGTGAAGTCTGCGTTCCTGAACGGCGTACTGAAAGAAGAAGTCTACGTGGAACAACCGCCCGGCTTTCAGCAGGGACATGAGGTTTATAGACTAAGAAAGGCTCTGTATGGGTTAAAACAAGCACCCATGGCTTGGTACGATACACTATCTGAGTTTCTTCTTCAGAAAGGTTTTCAGAAAGGCACAGTAGACCGCACTCTATTCAGCATTCGACTGGAAGACGATCTACTACTTGTGCAGATCTATGTAGATGATATTATATTTGGATCTAAGAATGTCATCATGTGCCAACAATTTGAAAAGATGATGAAGGACAAATTCGAGATGTCAATGATGGGAGAAATGAACTACTTCCTCGGTTTCCAAGTCAAACAATCTGAAAAAGGGACGTTCATTAGTCAAGGCAAATACACTCGAGACCTCATCAAAAGATTCGGTTGCACATCCGGCAAACCTATCAAGATCCCGATGAACACAAACATGAAAATTGATCTTGATAAGGAGGGAGTATCAGTAGACCAAACTGAATTTCGTGCTATAATTGGTTCTTTATTATATTTAACAGCTACTCGTCCTGACATAACTTATGCTGTAGGTGTCTGCGCTCGATTTCAGGCGAATCCAAAACAGAGTCACATGGACTCAGCAAAGAAGATTCTCCGCTATCTCAGAGGAACACCTGACATGGGTTTATGGTATCCAGCTGATGATAATATAGAACTAACTGGTTACTACGATGCCGACTATGCGGGGTGTAGAATTGATCGAAAGTCAACTTCGAGGAACGTGTCGGTTCCTTGGCGCAAAAGCCGATCTCATGGTTTTCAAAGAAACAGCACTCAGTAGCCACGTCAACTACTGAAGCTGAATACATGGCTGCCGGAAGTTGCTGCGCCCAAATCCTTTGGCTGAGACAGCAGCTACAAGACTATGACGTCATTCAGAATGAAGTGCCAATCTTCTGCGACAGTACCCGTGCCATTGCAATCACTCAGAACCCTGTACTTCACACAAGATGCAAGCACGTGGACATCAGACATCACTTCATTCGTGACCATGTCGAAAAGAAGGATATCAGGATGAAAAGATCCATACTGACCATCAAAGGGCTGATATACTGACCAAGCCTCTAGCTGAATCCAGATTCAGAGAACTTTCAGTAGAGCTAGGTCTGCTGGACCCTACTGACTACAGTCAGTAAGAGGTTTCAGGAGAGGAGTATTCAGTAAGGGAGAATGTTCACTCTCAGTACTGAGTAAATTCAGTACGTAGAGACTTAGCAACCTTCTACACTAGGTATCAGCTGACTACGATGTTCAGCTGACATGTTTGCGTATCTCTACTCAGTAGTAACTAATAGAACTGTAATATGCATTTATTGCTCAGAATCAGCATCGTATTTAATATCTTAAGGATTGTCATTTAATATTAACGACTTACATTTAATGCACGACATTCCATGCATAAGTATGCTGAACTCTGCCATGCATTTAATGCATGTCGTATCATAGTTACTACTTAGGCAAGTTACAACTGGCTTTTGACTTAGGCGGCTTTGTGATCATTACCTATAATATACTATTTAATCTTGACCGTTGTTCTCATAAAGCAAGTTTAAACTCGGCCATTGATCGATAACTGTTCATCTTCACGTAGATATATATTTTCGATCATATCTTAGAAACTGCCATTAGCATATTTTACTCCGAAAAATCCGAGATCTTTCTAGCAAACCCTACTTGCATATTTCTTAAACGCTCAGTTTTTCATTGGTATGATTATTAGATCTGTTACGATAACCTTCTTTTTCAGCATCGGTATACTAACTGTTTTATCAAACTCGATACTGATAAATTCTTCTTGTGATAGATATAATGGCGAGTTCAAACGTCTCAGTAACCGCTCCCTCAAACATGAAGGAGATTCTTGAAAAAGACCGTGTCTGGTGCGAACCAGTCATGGAGTTCGGTGCATGTGATCTGGACTACATGGAAGAGATCTTCGACGCTCTTCGGGCATCTGGACTGGAGGGATTTCTCTCCAAGAAGCCGACATTCTTCCTTCCCAGACAAGTTGCTGAGATCTACCTAAACTCCGACTCGCAGGCCGGCGACGTCATTGGGAGATTCACTGTCCATACAATCGGCGAAGCTGCTTTGCAGATAAAGCAGATGTCAGTTAAAGAAGCTCTGAGGATAAGCTTCAACCTACCGTCAGAAGGTGTCAGCACCGTTGGGTACAACGATGATATGGTGGATGACTACCTATCGATATTCTGCGGGAAGCCTACTGCGTTCAGAGCTGCCTTCCCTAAGAACGTAATGCTGCCTCAGTACCGCGCTCTAGCGTATATTATTACGCAGCTGCTGACGAGCCAAGCTGGCTCATTCGATCAAGTCTCGAGGCCCAAGATACAGCTGATGATGGCAATTTATGACCAAGTCAAGATCAACTGGACTGAATTCTTTCTCCGTGAATTCATGGTCCAGGCTGCGAAATTTGACAAAGTCTCCTACAGACTGAGCGCGAAAGGCAAGCTTCTGTATGGTCTGAAGCTGTCAGTAATGATTGAGGACTTCTGCGGAGATGACCAAATCACTTACAGCGACAAGGCTTATTTTAACATGAAGAAGGTCAGGTTCCAAAACAGGGCAGCAACCCTTCAGCAGATAGGGACAGGGCCCCCAGCTCAGCAGACAACGCCTCAGAAGGCTACGCCCACTAAAAAGCGGTCTCCTCAAGCCCTAACGCCTAAGGCACCGACAAAGCGACTGAAGAAGATTCTTCCTGTCGTGCCTACTGAACCAGAGGTAGTATCGGAGGCCACTGCTGAACAGACTCGACAGCCAATGCAGCTGGTTGATGAGTCAGAGTCCTCAGAAAAGACTCAGTCAGTGGAGAAGGCCGTCTCCACTGAACAGGCAGTAGAAGTGGACCAAGGGGTTCCAACCGGGCGGCCCGGAGTGGTGACACGGAAACCCCCGGACGGCCCCCTTGACGTTCCACCACTCGGCAGTCCGCTCTGGCCGAGAAACGAGACGTCTCCGATAGACATTGAAGATTCGGAGACGGCGTCTGAACAGGAATCTATCGGAATGGAAGCTTCAGCTATCCTATCTCAAGCATTCCGGGAGATTACTGAGCATATACTGGAGATTTCTGGCCACCCTGATCTGGTGACTATTGCCAAACAGGCCAGACTCCATATGCTTCTGAGGTTCCAGGAGTGGCCCAATCAGCTACGCCTCATTCTTCACTACACCTGCGAGCAACTGTATGAAGAGGAGTTGATCATAAGGCAGCAGATAGGCTACTCACAGCCTGCTGACCTTGGCACTCTGGAGGACCTAAGGGCAGCAACGCTGGCCCTGCTGAATGACCGTCAGCAGGTCGCTGGCTCAGCTCCTTCAGATGGGTCTGACCCTGATGGTCAGGACCCACCTCGTGATTCAGGCCCTGAGAAGCCTGATGAGGGAACTCACCAGGATAAGGATACAACTGCCCAAACTGACCGACCTCTAAGTATCCTTGGGCCTGAGAAGTCGGCGGCTGGTACTTCAACCTCAGCAGAGCCTGCTCAGCTCTTGCTTGAGTCGACGTTTGAAGTAGCGCCCAGCCCCAAAGGCCGACGCTCGAAGTCAGTGGCAAAGGCTCTCAGAAGCCAAGGCACCCAGAACCGTGCCCTTGCCAAAGCTGTCCACAAGATGTGGAAACAAACTACTCAGGCCACTAGCGCTGAGATTCAGGGGCTGAGAACTTCCATTTCAGAATCAGCTGCCCCTGATGTCTCCACCATCATATCTGACGCGCTGGCAAAGCAGAAAGCTGACTTCGACATTCAGCTCAGGCTGATCCAGGAAGGACAGGCCAAACTACTTGAAGATTTCAAAGCCTCTCAGTCCTCCCACACAGACACAGTCGCAACCATCTCCCAGGCCAATGAACTAAGGATCTCATCTATCCAGCAGGCTTTGGAAGACAAGGTTGATGAAAAGCTGAAGGAATTCAAGGCTGCAGCTGATCACTCTCATAAGAACTACAAAGATGAAATGATCCATGAGAAAAATGAGCTGCACGAGGCGCTGACCAAAATACACACTAGACTTGATGAATTGTTAGCCTCGTACTAGAGCCTGAATACAAAGGTACCTGCTCCTACCCCGGTCGTATTTGCTGATGCCAAAAAGGGGGAAAAGGAAAGGACAAGGGAGCAGGTAAAAGAAAACGAAAAGGGAGTTCAGAAGGCTAAGCTGACCCTCACTAAAGCATCTACTGAAAAATCTGCTAAGGGGGAAGCATCTGCTAAGGGGGAAGCCGTACTGAAGTCTCCAAAGAAAACACGGTCAGTAACAGAAGTAAGTCAGACTCAGACAACAACAGCTTCTACTGAACCGACTGGTGAGGCCCAGGGTGTCTCGGCTGGAATCTCAGCAGAGACTGGCCCAAGTGGCTCAGGAACCAGGGACATGGCTACTCAGGCAACCCAAACCCCTCTGGATATAATTAAGGAGGTTGCTGAGTATGCTGAGGAGGAGGATTCTGAAGAGGAAGAGGTACCTCTCCCACCTCCAGTTGAAGGAAAAGGTAAGAAGATCTTAAAACTCCCCACCCCTCCCTCCAAGAAGACTAAGAGGTATATCAGTAAGGAGGAGGAGGCTCATATAGCAGCCGATGAAAGGTTGTCTAGGGAGATAGCCGAAGCTGAAGCAGCCAACAAGCCTAAAGCGAAAACTGTAAAAGGAAAGACAAAGGCTCCAGCCCGCGACGGAAAGAAATCTGCTAGGTTGCCTCCAAGGAAGCTGAAGAAGACAGAGAAAAAGAGAAGGAGCAACAGCAGAAGGATACTGAGAAGCAGGGTACATCCAAAGAAAAATCAAGTACCCTTGCTGACTCAGAAGATCAGTCGCCTCACAAGCCCTCCTACACAACTTCAAAAGAACAGGATGCTAAGATAGAAGCCATCTTTGCTCAGATGGATCGGTACCTGTACAGAGGAGAAGAGGCGAGACAGATTGAAGCTGCCAGAGAGAGAATCCATATGGCAGACTTAGAAGCACTCAGAGTCCGAACTGAACAAGAAGCCAGACTGAGGGTTCCTTCCAAAGCTGACATTCCATACAGATATAGGAAGTTCAGGAAACCAACAGATCTGAAGATACATAGATGGCCAAGGACTAATGAGTGGATGCCAGCTCAGTACACTCAGAGATGGGAGTCACTGAAGATAGAGTTCATCAAGAGGAATTATTTCTGGAGATTCTGGTCAGACAAGGCAAAGGCTGATGCCTATGTTGAATGGATGATGAGGACTGAACCTGACTTGTATGTCTACATGCAGAATGTTGTGAAAGAGAATATTGAAGTCCGAGTCCCTGAACCCAGAATTCTGCCACCACCGAGAAGACTTGATGATTCTATTCACTATGGTGTGATTGAAAAAAGTAAAGGATGCTGCAAGAGCCAGTTCTCTCGAAGAAGACGAGCCACCAGACTTTGCTGAATTTCTGAAGCTGAGGAAGAATACTTATAGGATGTATGGACTGCCCCTTCCCGAGACTCAGTCGCAAGACTTCATGGACAGGATCAAGCAGTACAGACGTTCCTAGTATTAGATTCTTTATCTTTCCTAGCTTAGAAAGAGATGTATTGTACTGAACCGTTTTATATAGTATATATATCTCTTCTTTTGGCTTCGACAAAATCTTATTGTCTTAATAAGCCGTGTTCTGTTTTTATGCTTAACACTCAGAATCACTGAAGTGATTACTGACTCACACACTCACTGTGTATATTCTCTGTCAGTAGCCGCTTAGATTCTGATAGACTTGCTATGTTAAAGGGAAATTGTAGACAGGGGGAAATGCTTAGTCTCTATATTCTGACTATCTGCCCTGCTCCCTTCAGTAGTCTAGAACTCGAAGAACAACTCCGCTGAACCTACTTGTAAAATTGTAAGGAGCTCTGTTTCTGAGTAGTTTAGCGTTAGTTAGCATAGATGGTGTTAGGTTTTGGCATCATCAAATAGGGAGAAATTGTTGGGTGATGATTCTATCCTCAGCACAGTAATACATAGTGGGAAATGTTTCTGTCTTCCGTACTGACATGCACTCAGTAGGCTTATGCTCTGAGTGAATCTATGAAGATTTGAAGATCCCAAAACCCTATCTGATTGGCGAACCATTCCTTTGTGATTATTTTTATCTCTGAGGGTTCAGACTCAGCAGGCACTCTGCTCTGGTTCAGGTGTTCAGTAGATTATCAGCCTCAGCACCAGATGTAGAAGACTCAGTAGATACTGGACTCAGCAGGAGCAGTATACTGAATAGAGTCAGTAGAACTGAACTCAGCAGGAGTAGCTGATCTTCAGTAAAGCCATCTCAGCATATTTGCTACTGAATCAAAGGTCAGACTCAGCAACGGCCAGACAGTCTTCTGAACTGTCAGATCTTTTGAATGACAATCAGCATAGTCAAATACGAGGAAGAGAGAAGTCAACTTCAGTATGCCTCGAAGTTTGTTCTGTCTCAACTGCTTTGTAAACCTCGACGAATGACAAGCAGACACATGCCTTATACCTACTAAAGCTGCAAGTCAACACTTTCCGGAAAAAGAGGAAAAAGACACTGTCACTCTACTTCAAAAGAGCCGTTAGCTACCAAAAGAGAGAGATAAAGGGAAGATCGTCTCCAACGGATCTTTCCTAATCTCTTCTATATAAATAGAGGGATGATTCAAGATTTGAAGCTCACGAGCGACAACGAAAAAAAAGAGAACGAACACACGAGCATTCACACGAGCAAAACCGAAAAGCCCTAAGTCTTCCGCAAGAACTCGAAGAACACTTCTCCGACGGAAGTCTACAATCTAGCTCTTAGGGAACCAAGCTGAACCGATATACAAAGCCTCTAGTATCCAAACGACGTTACACGAACTTAAAGCTTAACTCAGTTGTTCGTCGTTCTAGAAGCAATACTCTCGTTTCCTATCCCTCTAACCCTAAGCTCAACCGATTATATCCATAGCTTAGACGAACCTGATCCTTATTGTAAAAGGACTCCTTCATAGTTGGAGAGTTTGTCAAACACTTTAGTTTGATACTTGTGTAAACTGAGACTTGCTCAATATAAATTCCAAGACGCAGCTTTGTCCTGTGTACAAGCTGACTGAGACTAACTCAGTATAATAAATAGCCTCCTGATCTTTCGGGACAGTGGACGTAGGATTGTTTGATATCCGAACCACTTTAAAAATCTCTGTGTATCTCGCTTGTTCTCTTATTTACTGTTGCATTGATTTTAACTGTTCATATTGAAAATTATCCTTTAAAATCATTCAACTAAGTTTCAGCAATCTTAACTGCCTATTCTTCTGAACTGAAACTGTTTTGATAAAACGTTTTCCACTCAACTGTTTTGGGCCTACACATTTCCGCACCACTGAACTCCAACGGAAGATACTGAATTCTGACTCAGTCAGTTAGCAGGTCTCAGTAGAGTCAATATCTCTTTGCCTAACACGATTCGAGCAGTAATACGCCCTCTGCTAAATTCATTCAGTACGACACCATCCTGAATAGGACTGTTCGTGTTTCAAGTTGAGAAATCGGTTTCAGGTGTATTCACCCCCCCTCTACACCTGAACGTGCTCTCGGGACCAACATATACCTATTATGGAAAAAGTTTAGTTGGTTCTTGGTAGGTAAAAATTAATAGGAAAGTGGAAGGAAGGTCTTTTTTGGCCAATAAATTCCTTGGTGAAGTTTATAGGAACAAGCAATATAACCACTTTAATAATTAATTTAACAGATTTTACTGAAATTCAAAATATTTCTCCACGATATTCATTAATTAAATATATAGTTGTACTAGAAACATAAATAATATACGTTGTCTAAGTTTAAATACTCCTTCCATCCCATTAGTATTGTGTTGTTTTCGTTTTCAAATTGTTCAAATAATATTGCCTTGTTTCTTTTAATGGCAAAAAACAATTTACATTAAAAAATGAGGTGGGTCTCTCATTACCCACTACCCACCCCACATTTTTATACACTCTTTCTCCAAAAGTTTATCTCTCACACGATTCCGTTCCGCTACGAACTCAGAAAATTATGATTTTTAACTTTTTGGAAACTTTACATTATTTCTTTAATTACAACATGGAAAAAAAATCCGGGAAAAAAAATTAATCGCCTCAATTATGCCTTAATAAAATTTGGATGAATTTCCATTTCTTCCCACCAACTATTTCTCGAAAATGGTGTTAATTTCTTAATACATTTAAAACACATAAAATATACAACTAAATCAATTTTCTTAGTCTCAGTGCTGAAAAGAAACAAGACGATATTAACGGAACGGAGGAAGTAGTATATTTGAAATTTGAAATTCATTTCATTTTTATTATACTTCATCCGTCCCATTTGAAACGACCTGTTTTCCTTTTCATGACGTCCCATTTGAAACAACCCATTTCTGAAAAAGGAAATTACTTTTTAAAAAATTACAAACATATCTCCTGCTTTATTATTTACTCTCATCATATCAATCATTTTCTCTCTCCTATTTTATTCTGTACTATCTCACTCATCTTCTATCTCATACTTTATCACTACTTTCTTAATTCAAGCATAGAAAAGAAACGGATAATTTCAAATGGGATGGAAGGATATAATTATTAAAAAAAAGGTTTGTGATTGCCCATTGGCACTAATGTACGGTTGGGTTTGCAGTTTATTTTTTGTTGCCAAACACTAATGTGCAACTTATTAAAGAGTGAATTTTTAAAATAATATTTTTCAAAATATTATTCTCAAAATAGCACCTTTAAAAATACTTTTCAAGTTGATTGCATACGTGGAAAATATTTTAAAATTTTCAATTTAGTACATTTTTCACTTTCTCTCTCCTTCTGTGGCTCTCTCCAATCTCCATATTCAATTTTTCCTCATGACGACTATAGGTTACTCCCTCTGTCCCGTTAGAACTAGCTTACTTCCCTTATTGAGATGTCCAATATAAGTGACTTGTTCTTTTTTTTAGCAAATTTTATTAATCTCTTTCCTACTTTCTCATATTTTCTTTCCTACTTTATTATTTAAATTTTCATTATCTTATTATCTTATCTCTCCTATTTTATCATGTACTCTCTCATGTTCTCATACATTTCTTTCTCATACTTTATCAATTACTTTTCTCTTATACTTTATCATCTACTCTTTGAATAACTGTGCCGGAAAAAAAATGAGCTGTGAATAGCGGGACGGAGGGAATATCAAGTTAGTGTTTTGATCAAATCTTGATTCTTTAAATTCCATGCTTTCTTTTGCAATTTGTGGGCATTAACTTTTGAATTAGTGCTGGGTGCGGAAGTCGGAGCTTAAGGTTTATGTTTAGGGTTTTAGGAAATAGCTCAATTAATATTATAAAACAAAGAGAAAGGATATAAAAAAGCGAAAATAGCGTTAAACCCCCGAACTATTACACTATGTACACTATGCCCCCGAACAATTAAATTCCGTGATCAACCTCCCAAACTATTTAGTTAGTTGCAACATACTCCTAGTTATAACTCTGTTAGTTTCTTCGTTGACCGTTTCTTTAGTTAGTAATTAGTACAGATGTCTCAACTCTCTCTTCAATTTTTATTCAAACCAGAAGTTTCTAATCGGAATCTGACACGAAAACCCATATCTTTTTGTTACATTTCAGTAAAGGAGAAAAAGGGAGGAATCGGAGAAGTGGGAATGGGTGAAGGAGGTGGATCATTTAATTTAACTGTGGCGGCTGTTATTAAAAATTTAGGTGTGTAGAAATGAAGTGACACTAAAACCAAATATTAGTATAAATACTATAATAACATAACAAACAACATATGAAAAATTGAATAGCGAAAATAACGAAATGCAAACCGAGGCAAGAGTTGGACTCTTTCTCCGCAAGACGATAATGCTCCGTTACTCGGTGCAAGCGGTCTATAGCACTCGTCTCCAAGATACAACGGTTTCTCAATTACGAGTAGTTGCACTACTTCTCGTAATTCCGACGAACTACTTGATATCTCGGGACTAAGGAGATACTAATTAATTTATATGTATAGAGTGAAACAAATAGGGAGAAAGGAAAGAAGGAGGAATCATATTTTTTGGATTGTTCGGATTGTTTTTCCTTTACTACAAATCGTCCTATTTATAGATTTGAAGCACCCATTCATAAAAGACACAACTCTTCACAAACGCTGTAACACTCCGAAATTTCCTAAATAATAATAATAATAATAATAAAATGCATTTGTAATTTCGTGCATGATGTCTTGTGAATAAGTCCCATAAGTCGCGCCGTAGAGTTTAACTAAACGTGATTTGTTAAGTGCTTTAGCGATGTCTAAATTAGTAGATTAAATCATGAAGTTATTTATGTGCTTTAAAAAAAAATATATATTACGTGTTTATTTAGATCCTATCTAAACAAATAAAAAAATTCAATCCATCAAACCATTTGAGATCTTCCGAACTTAGGATGACCAATTAACTAGGTAACATAACAATTTAATTGAAGATAATATTTTCTTTTCCTTAACCACGTAATCATTATTTAGATATAAAAAGTCTGTCATAATCTTTAGTGGATATATATATACGGTTATGTTTAGATATAAAAAAAACTTAATCTATCTAATATATTTGATCCGGTTCTCTATTTACATAATATATATATAGATAGGCAATTTAATACGGGTTCCCAAAAACTCCCAAAACAATTATATTCTCTTCGACGCTTCATGCATTATTTGGGTTCTCTCCACTTTTGTTGATTCCAAGATTTTTCCAAAGTAGCATATACTTCAATTCAAGGTATTTTCCTAGATCAACCTAGATTTAATTGAGTAGACGTTAGTAATATGCTAACTATTTGATTCTTGGAATGTTGGAATAACTTGTTGTGAGTTAAGATTTTTATTATTCCTTCCTCCTGTTTCATCTTGCGCATGAATCCCTTTAGAGTCAGTGAGTTATTTCTATAATTTTCTTTGCACTTTAGGAATAATAATCATAATTAGGATCGCTAAGAGATTCATGATTAATAATAAATAAATGTTTTGATGCATGTATATGGGAACATTTTTTTGGTAAGTACTTATTGTGAGTTCTTTAAAATTTAAAAACGTTTCATGAAATTTATGATTTTGAGCCGAGAGTATCTTTTTAATGCTAAAAAGGGAGTTTTGGATTTTCCTCTTAGTTTCTTTTCAAAAATATAATTTATTAGCCTTTAAATAGTGATAACAAGCTTGATTTTGTAGTCTGCCAAGATAATGTTCCGGGAAATGTTATAGTTTTGGTCTAGTTAATGTTAATATTTTTCGATGTCAATAATGTTTTTGGTTTAGAATATATATAAAACAAATAATAATAATAATAATGAAATCTTTGCGTTACTTTACGTGGCCAGCTTGGTTAATTTTCAATTATAATATAATGTATTGCTGATTATTAGGCTATAGCTTTGGATATTTTTTTTATATATGATGTGATTTTCCAAATTTTAATTACTTGTATGTACATCAATTTCAAATCATTAAGTATAAGTTATTTAAATGTTTAGGCGCAAGGCTTAATCACCGGATATACATTTTCATTCACTTAAAAAGGTTAAGGTGGGGAATGTTACCGTTTATCTTTATTATGCATTGTGCTCGATATTATATGTGATTATGACAGACATGAAAGGAAGGGTCGAAATCGGGCCCTAGGATCGAAATCGGATCCTAAATGAAAGGAAGGGTCGAAATCGGGCCCTAGGATCGAAATCGGATCCTCTATGAAAAAATCGGTCAAAATCCGGCCGTCAGTCGAAATCGGACTGTTTGAAAAGTTCATGTGGTCTCTGTGGCCAATTACAAGTTCATGTGGTCTGTGTGGCCGAGTATCTCTTTGCATGATCTAATTTTCCATGTCTTATCAGTGTGATTTATAATTTTGGTAAATGTGTACTTCTCCCACTGAGTAGTCGTACTCACCCCTATATATTTTCACCTTTTCAGATCATGGTCCGGTAGGTGCTTGAAGTGGCGGATGGTGATGGTCACACATGAAAGAATCTAAATCACTTTTTACCGCATTAATTTAGTTTTTCTCATGAACTATGCATTTATTTCTGTTTAATTTCGTAAACTAGATGATGCACATGTTTTTGATTTAAGACTTCCACTTTTATGAAATGCATTAAAACCTTATTATTTTTATAAATCTATTATTTTTAAAAAATTAAATTGAGAAAATTAAATGTTATGCACGAGGTGACGTCCCCTTTAAAGTTATGAAAATTGGGGTGTTACAGATTTGTATCAGAGTAGGTTTACTTTCCTGTAGACTTGTTTAATGTTATGCAGGAAATTGACCATCATCACTGCCACTGCATCGCGCCGGCGAGGTAAGAAAGATAAGTCTTTTATTGCAAGCATGATTTTGAGCATGACATACATGATTTATTTTCAATGATGTTGTTAAAGGAAAACGTTTTAAGTCCTTGAAAAATGATTGTTTTAAGATTAGAGAAATGTAGATGCCTCTCATAGGATTGGAGTTTGCCTTGAATAATAGGAATATGCCTCCAAGACGTGATACTAGTACCTCAAATGACGGAGGAAGGAACAACGCCCTTGAGAACCTTAGCAATGCACAACTATTGGAGGCTATGAGGGGAATGTTCCCGCAACGCCAAGGAGGAGATCCAATTGTGAATGATTTTAGGACAATGGCACCCGCTACCCTTAAAGGGAACGAAGGACCCACTTTTGTGGAGGAGTGGATTGGCGATCTGGAGCGGATCTTCGAACACCTAGGATGTACTGATGCTCAAAAAGTTATGTGTGCGAATTATCAGCTGGCTCAAGACGCGCGACAATGGTGGAATTCTCGGCTTAGGAGTATGGCGCCAGAGCAGCAGCAGAACATCACTTGGGACCTTTTCAAGACACAAATCTTGAATAAGTTTTTCCCGGAATCTGTTCGACGGGAAAAGAAAGTGGAGTTGATGACTATAAAACAAGGGAACAGATCAATTGTGGATTATGAGCGCCACTTTACTCATCTCTCCCAATTTGCACTTGACTTAGTGGATACCGAACAGAAGAAGATGGAAATCTTCGAGAGCGGGCTACACGATGAATTAGGCGGTATATTAGCCGGTCATGAGATTACAACATTTGATATGTTGGTGCAGAAAGCCCAAGCAATCGCTAAACGGAAGAAGCTTGATGGACCCTCTTCTAGATCATCGGAGGCTAATGGAAAGAGACGTTGGGAGGACTCTATGGATGGAAATCAAGGTTTTGAAAAGAGGCCTAAGCAAAATGGAGGAAGCGCAACAGTGACATAACAAGAAAAGCCGCACTGCACGAAATGTCAAAAGAATCATTATGGTGAATGCTTGGTTGGGCAGAATAGGTGTTTCCGTTGTCGTAAAGAAGGACGCATGGCTGGACATTGCCCTGAAGTAGTAAGATCTATCAACAACAAAAATAACGATAATCTAAGGGGAACAGTCATTTGCTATCATTGTCGTCAAGAGGGACATGTTGCAACAAATTGTCCACAAAACGAGACAAGAAACAACAACGGGAGACGAGGAAAAGCAAGAGTTTTCTCATTGGTTAGAGGGAATGAAGATGAAGAGACGACGGGAAACTAGGTATCTATCGATGTTAAATAAATTTGGTTTAATATTACGTCTCGATTCAGCAAGAAAGTTTAAGACGAACATAGAACTATAGAAGGAGACAAGACAATAAAAACCCATCGAAAAAAAAAACTTAGTGAACAAAGTAGATAAAAATGAGGAAATAGGAGATTCTACTAAGAGATTTCTCATATTAAAGGCTAATGAAATATCACTAAATGAGTTCTAGAGAGTATGGAAAGAAGCCCATTAATATTTTGAGGATGACCAAGAAAGATAATAAAATTTATTTAATAGACAAATACAATCAATTTTCGAGGACGAAAATTTTATAAGTAGGGGAGATTGTAACACTCCGAAATTTCCTAAATAATAATAATAATAATAAAATGCATTTGTAATTTCATGCATGATGTCTGCCAAGATAATGTTCCGGGAAATATTATAGTTTTGGTCTAGTTAATGTTAATATTTTTCGATGTCAATAATGTTTTTGGTTTAGAATATATATAAAACAAATAATAATAATAATAATGAAATCTTTGCGTTACTTTACGTGGCCAGTTTGGTTAATTTTCAATTATAATATAATGTATTGCTGATTATTAGGCTATAGCTTTGGATATTTTTTTAATATATGATGTGATTTTCCAAATTTTAATTACTTGCACGTGCATCAATTTCAAATCATTAAGTATAAGTTATTTAAATGTTTAGGACAAGCGCGCAAGGCTTAATCATCGGATATACATTTTCATTCACTTAAAAAGGTTAAGGTGGGGAATGTTACCGTTTATCTTTATTATGCATTGTGCTCGATATTACATGTGATTATGACAGGCATGAAAGGAAGGGTCGAAATCGGGCCCTAGGATCGAAATCGGTTCCTAAATGAAAGGAAGGGTCGAAATCGGGCCCTAGGATCGAAATTGGATCCTCTATGAAAAAATCGGTCAAAATTCGGCCGTCAGTCGAAATCGGACTGTTTGAAAAGTTCATGTGGTCTCTGTGGCCAATTACAAGTTCATGTGGTCTGTGTGGCCGAGTATCTCTTTGCATGATCTAATTTTCCGTGTCTTATCAGTGTGATTTATAATTTTGGTAAATGTGTACTTCTCCCACTGAGTAGTCGTACTCACCCCTATATATTTTCACCTTTTCAGATCATGGTCCGGTAGGTGCTTGAAGTGGCGGATGGTGATGGTCACACATGAAAGAATCTAAATCACTTTTTACCGCATTAATTTAGTTTTTCTCATGAACTATGCATTTATTTCTGTTTAATTTCGTAAACTAGATGATGCACATGTTTTTGATTTAAGACTTCCACTTTTATGAAATGCATTAAAACCTTATTATTTTTATAAATCTATTATTTTAAAAAAATTAAATTGAGAAAATTAAATGTTATGCACGAGGTGACGTCCCCTTAAAAGTTATGAAAATTGGGGTGTTACAAACACATATGAAGCAAAAGACACAACTCTTCGTAATTGACACAACTCTTCACAATAAGATGAATTGTGAATGGTTGCATTTGTTCAACTTTTAAGTACCTCTTGGCATGAACCAACATATCCCTTCATGAATCAACACATTCATTCATCATTTAATTTATGAAACAATGTGTCCATTCCTTGAAGTAACGTGTCCATTCATCTAGGAACCAACGCATCCTTTCAATTATTCCCATAAATCTCATGAACTAATGCATCCTTTAAATTAATTATATATTAATTAATTTAATAATCTAATTTCCAATTAAAAATTCTAACAGCGGCGGCGGACGAGCCGACGTCATATAGCTAGGAGAGACGGTGGTAGACTCTGACAACAGCTTCCGCTATCCTCCATGGCGAGCTTCTTCGGGTTTCGGCCGACGAATGGCAATGGCTCCGATCTCGAAAGTGGAAAGAACAGGCAGCAACTTGGAATTAGCTCCTCCAGCGTAGAAGCAACCCACTGCCGCCGCCGAGAGATGAAGAGAAGGTTGAGGAAGAACTTGGAAGAAATTGGATTAGAATCGTAGAGAGCCTCTCGCCTAGTTCAAAGAGAAATCGTAGAGAGCCTCTCGCCTAGTTCAAAGAGAAGCTTGACTTTAATTATTACTCCCTCCATCCCATTATTAGTGGCCACCTTTCCTAATTCGGACGTCCCGCTATTAGTGGCAACGTCCTAAATTAGTAAAAGTTAAAACCCTCTTTCCTACTTTATCACTTTATCTCTCTTACTTTATATCTACTCTCATTATTATACTCATTTCTCTCTCCTACTTTATCATCTTCTCTCTCCTACTCTCTCATTATCATACTCATCTCTCTCTCCTACTTTATCATCTTCTCTCTCATATTCTCTCATTATCATACCCATCTCTCTCCTACTTTATTATTTATTCATCTCTCCTACTTTATTACATATTCTCTTAATTCCTGTGCCCGAAAAGAAAGACGCCACTAATAATGGGACGGAGGGAGTATAATTCAGAAACTCCAACATCCCAACTGCACATATCGATGAACTCCATGACGTTCAGTTTGGAGATTCTGCCATCACAGTGTTGGTCGCGATACGTCGCCCCATTATATATACAAATACATATAAGTTTTTAAATTTGACAAGTCACTAATGGAAAAACTAACAGAGTTATAATTAGGGGCATGTTGCAACTAGTTAAGTAGTTTGGGGAGTCGATCACCAATTTTACTTGTTCGGGGGGCACAGTGCACATAGTACAATAATTCAGGGGGTCAACGTCATTTCCAATATAAAAAATACGCAAAAACTTTGGTGGAACCAGTTGCAGGTGCAACCGGCTGCACCCAGATAAATAGCATATTAATATGGATGTTAACATAACTGCTCATGTAGCGCAGTTGGTTTGTTACTGAGTTCTAACTTAAGAATTCGGGTTCGAGACCTAGTAACAACTTTTTCGATATTTTTTTAATTTTGACATTAATAAATTTAATTTCTTATTTTTAAAAAAATTAATATATGACACAAAGAATATTAATATGTATATTAAAAATTTTTCTTGTTAAAAAATAATATTTTTAAAAAAAAATTATAATTGTATAAACAACTACAATATGACACGAAAAATAATAAATTTAAATTCTTATTTTTTAAAAAATAATATATGACACAAAGAATATTAATATATATATTAAAATTTATTCTTGTATATATAATAGTCATAGAATTTTAAAAAAAACTATAATTGTATATATAATAGTCATAGAAGAGATATAACATAATGAGGAATATGTACGAGACAATAAAAGTATTTGTCATTATCAAAGTATCACATTATATGAAAAAGTATTTATTATTCTGAATATATCACTTGTTCTAAATAAAATTATCACTTCTTACTATTAATGTATCACTTGTCATGAATCAAAGTATCACTTGCTATGAATATAAGTATCACTTGTCATGAATCAAAGTATCACTTGCTATGAACAAAAGTATCACTTATTATGAATAAAAGTATCACTTGTTTTTAACAAAAGTATCACTTTACATGAAAAGTATAAATTATTTTGAATATTAATAGGAATGATACTGTTGGGTTATGAGTCAGTAGAAGATACTCAGCATGTTATTGGGTAAAAGAATATTGGGGGAAATCATAGTTTTTACGCTATGGAATTGAAGATCCCAAAACCCAGCTGATATCAGTAGTGTAGTGTCGATAGGACTAGATGATGTAATAGGCTAGACTGTTTTCGATTTATTTATCTTTCTTGTCTAAGTCCTGTACGGGGTAAAATGTTGGATCGATCTTCAGTAGGAAGTTACTTTCCAGAACCCCGCATCATCAATGTAAGAGTTTATGTTCTTAAGTCAGCAGCCGATCTTCACCTCAGTAGAAGACATCTTATTAGGTGACAGACATCAGTAGAAGAACCATATACAAAGCTCAGTACCTTCGCAGTCATCAGCTGACCATACTCAGGAGAATATCTCTTATCAGCCGACTCAGACGAAGAAGACAGAGACTGGATCAAGTCTAATATATCCGACAGGAAACGACCCAGCTACTAAAGTTATTTCGAAAGTCAGCAGAAGACCATACAATGATTAGTGAGTGCCAATTCCGATGTCTGACACATCCCACCTACCACAAACCTCGACCAATGAGAAGCCGTCAACGCATTATCTGCTCTGACCAACTAAAGTTGCTCTCATGGACAGTATCAACGACTCTGCTACAACAATTCAAATTTATGGCCGTTTTCTTTGAAAGTTTGTGACACGTGGCATCGTCTTCACCAACGGACTAATGCCTGGGTCACGACTATAAATAGAGAAGAAAATCCGAGCTCCACGCACGGGATATCAAGGGAAAACGCTCAAGCTTTCAAAACAACTCTAGCGCATTCAAGATAAATTCCAGCGAAGAACTTGCCCAATAGAATATCATTAGTTCTTCTCTCTAGAGTTCTTTAGATCCCTCTTCTCTAGCTAAGCTCAAAGTTCATATCTATAGCTTAGATTCTCGAAGGAGTTCACTTTTAGTGATTGTTCTTATTGTAAGAACTCCTTTCTAGTTGGAGAAAATCCCCTGCCCTTCAAACTCCGGTTTGATTTGTAAAAGTCGCTAAGGACTATAACTTAGAAGGGTCTGTCCAGTGTACAGATTCCTTGCTGAGGCTTGCTAAGATTAATCAACAAGACCTCCTGTTCAGCAGGACCGTGGACGTAGGATCTTGCGTATCCGAACCACGTTAAAAATTACTTGTGTTGTTTACTATTTTATTGCAATGCACACAAACTGCTTACAAAGTCATATCTTGCATAAAACGTATTCAAAGCGCACTAGCCAAAATACTTTAACTTGCGAAATCACATTTTCAACTGAGACGAAACTCCGGGCCCCACACTCTTATCCGCACTAAGTCTCCGATTGAGTTTCAGGTACTGACAAAAGTCAGTAGGAGAGCTCAGTAGTTGGCACACTCTGACCCGCGATCGAAGGTTACTATTTGGCACTGTTCATCAGTCGCAATCTACAGCTCAGCTGTCCTTCGCGTTTGAGAAAAAGAAATTGTGCTCAGGTGTATTCACCCCCCCTCTACACCTGACTCTCGTCTCCGGACCAACAATTGGTATAGAAGCAACGGTCTTCTTTTGATCATCGGTTCTGAAACTACTGGTCTTCTTGAACAGATCCTGAAAACATTTTTCACTGCACAAACATCTCTTCATATATCCTTACTCTTACCCATAATGTCTGATATGTCAGGTATTCGGATGGTGCCGATGTTCTCAGTAGAGAACTATACGGTATGGCGTGTGAGAATGGAGGCACACCTGACGTCGCTGCATGACAGCATGACGGACGTCCTTGAGACAGGACCCATCATTCCCATGATAGACAACGTGCAATTTCCTGCTGCGGGAGGTGTAGGAGCACATACTGGTGCTAAAGTTGCTAAAGAAAAATCTACCTTCACACCTGAAGAGAAAAAGCTGCACAACCTCGACCGAGTTGCGCGGAATGCAATCCTGACTACGCTCAACGATTCTCACCTCGGGAGGGTGCAAGACTGCAAAACGGCAAAGGAACTTTGGGATGCCCTGGCTGTACTGAGCCAAGGAACCCCGCCGATCAAGGAAAACAAGCTCGAACTTGAGCTTCAAAAGTTCGATACATTTGCCATGGTGCCCAACGAGACCATTGACTAGCTAAGCGTCAGATTCACTAATTAGATCAATCTGATCAACGGGCTGGGGTGGACGTTCACCAACAAAGAGATGAACACAAAGATCCTGAGAGCGCTACCTCGACAGATGTGGCTTCCTTTTTCTACTTATTTACGTCGCTCAGATCTTAATGCTCTAACTCTTGATGTTATCTTTTCAGAACTAAAAATGGAGGAATTTGAGCACAGCTTACCCCAACGATGTTCCAGCGCTCCAGTTGACACACAGATTGATCATGCTTTCAAAGCAACAGTCAGCAAAATTGGAGTCAAACCCAATTCTTCCAGCAAGGCAGTAGCCACGATAGAAGCAAAGTCCTCTGAGATATCCTGCACTGACCGACTTGCACTTATGGCTCTCAAATATCAAAGGGAAAAAGAGAGAGAGTCAGAAAGCTGAAGAACTACCACAGAGATTCACCCTCAGGTAAGAAAGATTATCAAAAAAGGAAAGAATCTAAACCTTCTACTGATTGCAGGAACGCAGAACCTGCTGCTAGTCCATCCAACGACTCAGCTGGAAAAAGCTGTAGATCATCTGTCTGTTACAACTGCAAGAAGAAGGGACACTATCAGTACGAATGTCCCGAACTCTCAGCTGCTCAAAGAGCAGAACGGTAGGCCAGACACGAAAAATTTGCCCGAAGGAGGCAGGCCTATATCGTCGGAGAGATATCCGATGACTCAATCGAGGAGGATACATTCATGTATTCCTCTAAAGACGAAGCCGCATTTGTCGCCATTGAGCTCGGAGACACAGATCCTGAATCAACTGCAGAATACTGTCTGATGGCCGGAGAAGAGGCTGAGGTAAATTCTAAACTTAATATAACCTCTTCTTCACCCAGCACACACGACACGTGCTCGGTCACAGATGAACCTCTAGACGTGGTACAAGCCTACGATGATCTACTAGAGGAGCAGATTCAGCTGAGTAGAAAGTTCAGCAGAACCATTCAGGAACTAGAACAGGTAAAGGTTAAAAATCAGAGACTTTCTTCTAATTGTCAGGTCTCTACTGATTCAGAGAATCTGGTTGCGAGACTCAAGGAGGAGATTAAATCTTTTATGACTAAGTCTCAGCTTCAAGAGACTCAGATATTAGTTCTGACCTAGGACAATTATGAGAAAGAGACTGAAATAGCCCGACTCAGTCAGAAGCTCGCATACGTCGAAAAGGATTATGAATCACTTAGGAGAAGTGATGAGGTCTGGCGGGGACTGATGACTGAACAGTACCTAGGAGCTAAGGAGAAGCTGGAAAGTATGCTTAGAGCTCAAAGGCCAACCGTCATAAAAGAGGGACTTGGCTATACTTATGAAACTTCCACTTCAACGTCAAAAAGCTCAGAAATGCTGGCTGATAGGTTCGTCAGAGGAAAGGTTCAGGCTACTGACTCAACACCTCAGGCGAAGAACAAACAGAAGATGATTGCACCTCAGCCGAGCAACAAGAAGCAACTGACCAGAGGTTCGAGCCCCAGGACGCCACGATCAAACTCAGGGGGAACCAAGAAGGTCAGATGGGCAGAGCAGTACAATGAACCGTTATATGAACATCCAACACAGTATGGTTTGTACTACTATGAGCCCAGGGTCAGGAGGAACACAGAGCCTCAGAAGAAGAAAGCTCCTGAACCTAAAACCGCCAGAAAGTCAGTATCTCCAAGTCCTGTGGAGAAGAAAGCTGACAAGGTTCAGAAGAAGAAGTCTCAGACTTGTATGCTCCCTAGGCAAATCAGGGTTCCGAAATCACCCACTAACACGTAAGGACCCAACTGAACCAAAGGGTACCTAAAAATGTTTCTGTTTAGCAGGTGCATAAGGACCCTTGGATTGTGGACAACGGCTGCTCGAGACACATAACTTATCAAAAGAGCCTGCTGACCAACTATATACAAGAAGATGGTCCCATAATTGAGTTTGGTGACAACTCTAAAGGCTATACAAGGGGATATGGAACACTGAATATTGGGTCTGCCTCAGTTCCAAGAGTAACATATATATGTTGAAGGACTTCAACATAATCTCCTTTCTGTCAGTCAATTCTGTAACAATCTGAATAGAGTTATCTTTGACGCTGGTTTTTGTGATGTTGTTGACAAATCTACAGGGAAAACAGTGTTATCAGGTTCGCGGAAGAAGAATATCTATGTTGCAAACTGGAAAACCGCAGAACCTGAGGCTTGCTTACAAACGAAATCTAATGACAAGGCAGGATGGCTGTGGCATAAGAGACTCAGTCACCTGAACTTCAAGACTATGAACAAGCTAGCTAAGAACTCTAAAGTCAGAGGACTGCCCAATGAATAGTTTATCAAAGACAGAAATTGTGAAGCGTGCCTGAAGGGAAAGTCGACAAAGAAAAGCAATCCACCTATTCCGTCACCTTCCACTGATGGAATCCTTCAACTGCTTCACATGGACCTATTTGGGCCAGTCTCTCCAGTGACTATAAGAGGCAAGAAGTATGCCCTCTTCGTTATTGACGACTATTCAAGATATACGTGGGTCATCTTCATAGCCAACAAATCTGATGTCATGACCGAGTTACCAAATCTACTGAAGAAACTCAGTGTGGAGTACTGCGATAAAGAGGGAATTCAATAGTTAAGGAGTACTGCGATAAAGAGGGAATTCAGCATGAGACATCAGCAGCTCGCACCCCTCAGCAGAACGGACTTGCTGAACGTAAGAACAGAACACTTAAAGAAGCAGCAAGAACGCTCCTAGCAGACTTTGGACTACCCTCAAAGTTCTAGGCTGATGCTACTGGCACTGCCTGCTACACTCAGAATCGCTCACTGCTTACATAGCAACACATGAAGACACCTTATTTTTTATGGAAAGGGAGAATTCCTTCTATTTCTCATTTTTCATATTTTTGGTTGTCCTTGCTTTATCCACAATAATGGGAAAGATCAGTTGAAGGTCTTTGATAGCAAATCTGATCAAGGAGTATTCTTAGGATACTCTCGAGTCAATAAAGCCTTCAGAGTCTTTAACTATCAGACTCTTTGTGTGGAGGAAAGCCCTCATATTGTTTTTGATGAGTTTGTTACTGAGGACAGGAAATCTACAAAGACAAATACTGAGGATGTCAGCAGCAAGGTACAAGATCTTGTACTAAACGACAAAGCCGAAAGATCCAAAATTGTTGGGATGATGAGTCAGACGATCAGGAAATCCAGACTCAACCAAGAGGTAATGTAGCTGACCTGGTTGATTCTACTGAACAAAATCAACAATAGGTAACAACGGTCGATGAGGAAGCCCTAGTGGTAACTGAGACCTCTACTGAGAATATAAACTCAGGGGGAACGACTGATGTTCCTGAGCGAAATGCCCCTGAACCTGAAAACTCAGTAGATCTTAACCTTCTTACTGAACTGCTACAATCACAAAATAGCACAACTGAAATGCCTAACACTCTTGTTGACTGTGCAGAAGTAGTATCAGAAGAAGAAGCCAGACTCAGACGTTCATGGCTCGATGCTCACTCTTCTTATCTTATTATAGGAGATCCATCAGCAACGATCAGGACGAGATCTAAATTAAGTCAAGGAGAAAGCTCACTCTATTCTTGTTTCTTGTCTACAGAAGAACCTCAGACAATAGAGGACGCACTCAATGACGCTGATTGGATTATTGCCATGCAAGATGAGCTGAACTAGTTTGTTCGAAATGAAGTTTGGGAGCTTGTTGACAGACCTAGACATCAGCACATGATCGGTACTAAGTGGGTCTTCAAGAACAAGCGAGATGAAAACAACATCATTGTTAGAAATAAAGCTCGACTTGTTGCCAAAGGATACTATCAAGCAGAGGGAATAGACTCTGATGAAACGTTCGCTCTAGTCGCCCGATTGGAAGCTATTCGTCTGTTCCTAGCCTATGCAATGCATCAAAAATTCAAAGTATATTAGATGGATGTAAAGTCAGCATTTCTGAACGGCGTACTGAAGGAAGAAGTCTATGTGGAACAACCGCCCGGCTTTCAGCAGGGACATCAGGTGTATAGACTTAGGAAAGCGTTGTATGGGTTAAAACAAGCACCCAGGGCTTGGTACGATACCCTATCAGACTTCAGAAAGATTTTCAGAAGGGGACAGTAGATCGCACCCTGTTCAACATAAAGTCAGGAGATGACATCCTACTGGTGCAAATCTACATGGACGACATCATTTTCGGTTGCAGAAACGTGACTATATGTCAACAATTCGAGAAAATGATGAAGGAGAAGTTCGAGATGTCTATGATGGGAGAGATGAACTACTTCCTTGGATTTCAAGTAAAGCAATCACCTGAAGGAATTTTCATCAATCAAGCCAAATACACTCGAGATCTCCTCAAGAGATTTGGCTGCGATTCAAGCAAGCCAGTCAAGATCCCCATGAACACAAATTTCAAAATCGATCTAGACAAAGAGGGAGCTTCTGTTAACTCTACTGATTATAGAGCTATTGTTGGTTCTTTATTATATTTAACAGCTAGCCGACCTGATATAACTTATGCTGTAGGTGTATGTGCAAGATTTCAAGCGAATCCCAAGCGAAGTCATATGGACTCAGCAAAGAAGATTCTGCGATATCTTAAAGGAACACCTGACGCTGGGTTATGGTATCCTGCTCATGACAATCTTATACTGACAGGCTATTCTGATGCTGATTATGCAGGATGCAGGATAGATCGAAAGTCAACTTCTGGAACATGTCAGTTCCTAGGCAGCAAGCTGATATCTTGGTTCTCAAAGAAACAACATTCAGTGGCAACGTCCACTACTGAAGCTGAGTACATGGCTGCTAGAAGTTGCTGTGCCCAGATCCTTTAGCTTCGACAACAACTACGAGATTAAGGTATATCTCAGGATGAAGTGCCCATCTACTGTGACTCCACCAGTGCGATTGCTATAACTCAGAATCCAGTTCTCCATACGAGATGCAAGCACATGGATATTCGACACCACTTCATCAGAGACCATGTCGAAAAGAAGGACATCAGAAAGGAGAAAATTCATACTGATAAGCAAAGGGCAGACATACTGACCAAACCACTAGCTGAGAACAGATTCAGAGAATTATCACTTGAGCTAGGTCTACTGGATCCTACTGAGTCGAGTCAGTAGAAGGAATCAGTACGACAGGTCAAAAGACTCAGTACGTTGATTAAGTTGGGTGAATCAAACCGTATATAGTAAGGGGGAACGTGTTATCAGCACATCAAATGTCCTCTTGAGTCTTAACGGTAACTAGCTGATCGTAAAAGTTCAGCTGAAGAGGTTTGCGTAGTTTTATATACTTAACTTTATTAGAAGCATGCTTGCATTTATTATATCAGTCGCTTGCACTCAGTAATTAATGAGCATTTATTTCCCGCCATTAATCTTTTAAGGTTTAAGTCAGTAGAAAACCGTTCTCATTTAAAAGACTTGGACTTTAATGCTGCCTGCAACGCATTTAATGCATGTCTTCTCAACTTACCTTAACTGCGCATATCTTACGTGGGTCTAGGTTAGAGACGGCCTTTGTAATCATTCTGTTTATAACATCAAATCACAACCGTCATTAAAAAGTGAAATTAAATCCCAGCCGTTCGATCAAAACCGGTTGATATGCATAATCTTATAAAATCTTTCGCTTTTCCCTCTAACCACACTTTACGCCATTTTCGCACTTTTCAAGCTTTTAGCCTTCAGTTTTCTTGCTATTAGTCCTAAAAACTCTTCCGTAAACTATTCGCTAATCCAATTTTTTTTGAAACATGGCTATCGTGATGACCCCACCCAATATTGACGAGATCATCAAATCAAAGATCCAGTTTGAGCCTACGATGGCTCTTCATCAGGCGGAGCTTTCATACCTTGAGCCCATCTACACGGCCCTAGAAGCTTCTGGCGTAGAGCTTCTTGTCACGAAGCATCCCAAGGCGTATCTGCCTCGACAAGTCGCAGAGGTGTTCTTCAACTGGAGATCGGTAGAAGATACAGACGGGGAAGTATCCCGTTTCGCATATATTAGGGAGGTGACCCCTCAGAGTTGGGAATCCGATCACCATGACATCGATATCTGGGCCGCATTGCAAGCCTCTTTTGATCTTCCGACCCACGGAATCTCCCCCATCGGATATAAGGAGAAGGAGCTCAAATCCTATGTCCAGAGGTTCTGTGGCAGAGATGACATTGTGTTCAAATCCGCGCTGCCAAAGAACCAACTGCTGCCAGAATACCGCGGACTCACCTACATCGTAATTCACATCCTTACGAGCGCCGCCGGTTCCTTCGATCAGTTGTCCAAGCCTCTTCTCTAGCTGATGATGATTAATGACGATGGAGTCCAAGTCAACTGGACAGATTTCTATGTGACTGAGCTCAAGGCTCAGGCACAGAAGTTCGCTGCCACACCCTCTGGAGAGAGGAGACTAATTGGTGTGGGCAAGCTACTGTCGGGACAAAGATGTCCATACTGATCGAGGATTCAGTATCGAATCACGCATCCTTTGCTGATTCGCGATACTTCGATAGCAAGCTCATAAAGTTCAAGACTAGAGCCGCTGCTGAGAAGTCAGTCGGGCGAGGGCCAGCCGAACTGAAGAGAGTCACTACTGACTTGCCCCCTCGCGCCGACCCACCAAAGAGGAAAATGCTCAGTAAGACTGGAACGTCTGAAGTTCCAGCAAAGCCTACCTCTCCCCCACCGACTCAGGAGGAGTCCTTACTAGACACGGACACAGGCATTGAAGGTGCCACTTTGAAAGAGAAAGTCCAGCGCATCAGCTCCGAAGAGACTCAATCGGACACATCTGAACCGACTGAGGAGACTACCTCTGAGTGGACAACCATGCAGTCGACTCGTCTCCGAGCCACTGGAGAAGTGACTGCACAGATCCCAGAAATTGCTGATCACAGGGATCTGGTCGAGATAGCGATAAGGGCAAGGACCCAGATGCTACTGAGGTTCCTAAGTTGGGACATACTTGAAGAGCTGATCATGGCTCAGTCAGCCTTGTCCCTGCTGATAGAGGAGCAGAGTCTCCAATTAGCCATCGGGTTTGGAGAACCCGCTGACCTTGCTTCGTTCGAGGATCTCCGAGCTACCATGCTTTACCTTCTAAGCCAAAGATCCTCAGAACAACATGTCAGCAGCTGTTCGCCGCCATCCCATCATGATGATGACAACGACGACGATAACAATGATGATGATGTGGATCAGGCGCCACCCAAGGAAGCAGAACTGGGAGGATCTGCTGAGGGTAACACTCCCAGCGAGAAGGGCAAATCACCACCACCGTCGACATCAGGTGATGCCCCAGTTGCCTCGAAACCTACTCGAGATCAACAACTCGCCTCATCTGAGCAGAGGCTCGGAACCAGCAGCTATCAGATCAAACCACTAGGTTCCGTGTCCTCAAAGTCTGTCAACAGAGCTATCAGGAGACAAGGAGACAAAAATCGTCTCCTTGCCAAGGACGTACACCTGAAATGGGCTCATTACACGAAAGCTCAGACTAAAAAAGTTGACAGACTTGCCGGCGAGGTGAAGAAGGTCTCTGAAGCTCCTACTTCTTCTCTCAACATTCAGGAGATCGTCGAGACCGCCTTCGCAGCTCAGAAAGCGGACTTAGCCGCTCAGAGTCAGTAGCTCCTACAATCTCAGCAGAAAATCTTCTCTGAGCAGCTGACTCAGAGCCTCGCCACAGTCCAAGCAACTATGGATGAGCGAAATCGAGTGGCCTCCTCCAGCCTTCAGAAAGCCTTACAACAACAGGCGGAGGCCCTCAAGCTCATCCAGCAGGAGATGAATGCATCTCTAGACGCATCACTGCTGTCTCAACGCAAAGAGACAGCTGTGGAAATCAAACAGATATGTGCTAACCAGGAGAAAGACTGGGAGCACTACTGTGATGCCGTCAAGGACTTTGAAGCAACCGCCACCTCCATTAAAAATATTGTCTACATTCTTGAGAAGGAGGTAGTAGCCATCCGCACTCGCCTCTCTCTGGCTGATGATGCCAAAAAGGGGGAAGGAGTAGAGAAGAGTGAGGCGGAGCAGGCTCAGGTGGGCGAAGGCGAAGAAGTCGAGGAAATCACCAAGGGGGAAGGTTCAGCTGATCCAGCTGGAACCAGCTCAGCACCCCTCCCGAGGTCGTCCAAATCCCGACAGTCCAAACTACTACAGTGCATGAGCCGGCTGCAGGATCCGGATAAGGATTGTTGGCTCAGCACATTGAGGAGGTCGCAAGATTTGTCGACCAAGAGGACGAGCCACTGCCACCGCAAAGGCCGGGGAAGGAGATTACTACTGATAAAACTCCTCCATCTTCACCGACGCCTAAATTCAAATCTAAGGCGGAGCAGGAGGCATTTGATCAACGAGTTGCTCAGAAGCTACAAGACGAACTGGACTATGGGCAACAACTCGAAGAAGAGATCAAAAAGGCTAAGAAGCCCAGGAAGCTTGTAGGCAAAATCGCCAAAAGCAAAGCTAAAAAGCTCCTAGATGAACAGAAGAAAAAGGCTCAGGACGAGCTAGCTAAAGCTTCTGCCACTGATCTTCAGCCCTTGGCTCAGAGGTCTACTTGTATCTCCAAACTCACTCCAGAGCAAGAGGCAGAAGATAGAGCCACCTGGGAGGCTACGCTGCAAGGACTGAATCTCCGGAGAGGAGACACTAGAGCAGCTGCCCTTAGAGAGAAGAAAAGACTGGAAGACCTGGCCAAGATCATCGAAGTCACTGACAAGATGGCCAGTGAACCAGTCATTGACTGGAAGAAATAGATTCCGAGGTCATTCAAGTACTACAAGAGAGGCGCTCCAAGAGCTACCTATCAGAAGAAGACTCCTCACCCTCATGTAGACAAATGGGTGCCTTGGAACTTAAACGAGGAATGGGAGGAACTCAAGATCGAATTTATCAAAGGGTATTACGTGTGGTAATTCTACCCACCTGAGATTCCGGCAAATCAGCTGTTCGATGAATTCCTTCATCAATCTAACGCCAGACTCAGAGCTCAAATTCAGCTGATCCTTTCACAGGAGAAGCGACCAGTCGTAGCCCCTGCCTTCAGGAGACTACCTCCTCCCAGAACTACTCGTGGTGTTTTGTGCACCAAGGAGATTGAAGATGAGGTCGAAGCAACATCATACCATCACAATCTTAGTTCTGAGATTGCTGACGACCTCGAGGATATCCAAACGCTCCGTGCGAGAATCTACAAATATTATGGTTTGGATCCTCCTACTGACAAGTCTGTGAATTTCAAGAGCAAGACAAAGAGGTTCAGACGTTAGCAGTAGTCTTCATTTTCTTTTGTATAGAAGATAGGACCTGTAACTCATTTCTCATATATATATCAGTTCTTGCTTCTAGCCAGACAATCACTCATTGTCTTACGGATTTTTTTTATCACAACTGATCACTGAAGTGATCTGACACACACTCACATAACCGTTTCTCTGATGTGCCTATCTGTTAGCTGTTGACTTCCTGAAGTCTATTGCTCAGTTTTACTGAAGTTGCTATATGTCAGTAGTTTAGAACTAATACTCATAGAATTTCTAGAGGTTTTGGCATCATCAATTAGGGGGAAATTGTTGGGTTATGAGTCAGTGGAAGATACTCAGCATGTTATTGGGTAAAAGAATATTGGGGGAAATCATAGTTTTTACGCTATGGAATTGAAGATCCCAAAACCCAGCTGATATCAGTAGTGTAGTGTCGATAGGACTAGATAATGTAATAGGCTAGATTGTTTTCGATTTATTTATCTTTCTTGTCTAAGTCCTGTACGGGGTAAAATGTTGGATCGATCTTCAGTGGGAAGTTACTTTCCAGAAACCCACATCGTCAATGTAAGAGCTTATGTTCTTAAGTCATCAGCTGATCTTCACCTCAGTAGAAGACATCTTATCAGCTGACAGACATCAGTAGAAGAACCATATACAAAGCTCAGTAGCTTCGCAGTCATCAACTGACCATACTCAGGAGAATATCTCTTATCAGCCGACTCAGATGAAGAAGACAGAGACTGGATCAAGTCTACTATATCCGACAGGAAACGACCCAGCTACTAAATCGGACACAAAAATCCTACGTCCACTGTCCCGAATGATCAGGAAGCTATTTATTATACTGAGGTAGTCTCAGTTGGTTTGTACGCTGGACAAACTCTGGTCTTGAGATTTATACTGAGCAAGTCTCAGTTTACAAGGGTATCAAACTGAGTGTTTGAAAAACTCTCCAACTATGAAGGAGTTCTTTACAATAAAGAACAGTTCAAAGATGAACTCCTTCGTCTAAGCTATGGATATATCTATTGAGCTTAGGTAAGAGGGATAGGGAACAATGAAGTGGCTTCTAGAACGACGAACAACTGAGTAAAGCTTTAGGTTCGTGTATCGTCATTTGGATACTAGAGGCTCTATTTATCGGTTCAGCTTGGTTCCCTAAGAGCTAGAATATAGTTCTTCGCCGGAGGTAGATTCTTCGAACTTCTTACGAAGAACTTAAGCTTTTCGTATTTGCTCGTTTGAATGCTCTGTGTATGTGTCTGCTTGGTTTTCTCGTTGGTGGCTCGTTTTCTCGTTCGCTCATTCGCTTCAAATTTGATTTATCCCTCTATTTATAGAGAAGAGACTAGGAAAGATCCGTTGGAGACGATGATCCTTTGTCTCTCTTTTAGGTAGCTAACGGCTCTTTCATGGCGGTGTGACAGTGTCCTTTTCCTCCATTTCTGGAAAGTTGTTGACTTGCAGCTTTAGTAGATGTAGGACAGGTGTCTGCTTGTCATTGGTCGAGGTTCAGAAAGTGATTGAGACAAAACAGACTTCAAGGAGATTTGAAGCTGACTTCTCTCTTCCTCGTACTTTGACTATGCTGATTTGCCTTCGAAAGTTCTGACAGTTCAGAAGACTGTCTGACCGTTGCTGAGTCTGATCTTTGATTCAGTAGTGAACTCCTGCTGAGTCTGCTTTACTGAAGATCAACTCTGAGTACAGTGAACTACTCCTGCTGAGTTCAGTCCAATTGACTCCTTTCGCATATCTTGCTCCCGCCGAGTCCGATATGCGAGTCTTCTACTCAGTGCCGAGGCGGATAAGCTACTGAATGCCTGAACCAGAGCAGAGGGTCTGCTGAGTCTGAAACCTCAGAGATAAAAACATGTTACAACATAAAGGTTCACCAATCAAGATAGGGTTTTGGGATCTTCAAATCTTCAGACTAGTTCAGAGGACAAGGCTACTGAGTATCGGTCAGTACAGAAGATAGAATCATTTCCCACTATATCTAATAATGTTGAGGATAGAATCATCACCCAACAATTTCCCCCTATTTGATGATGCCAAAACCTATCAATAAAAATCAACATCTAACACTATGACTAGTCAGAAACAGAGCTCCTTACAAAATATTACAAGTAGAATCAGTGGAGTTGTTCTTCAAGTCCTAGACTACTGAGGGGATCAGGGCAGAAAGTCAGAATAAGAGACTAAGCATATTCTCCATGTTTTAACAATATTTCCCCCCGAAATACAATAAGTCTAACAGAATCTAGCTGAGCAATAAACTGACAGCAAAATCAGACAATGAGTGTGTGAGTCAGTAATCACTTAAGTGATTCTGAGTGTTAAGCATAAAAGATCACGGCTATTCAGACAATAAGATATTGTCAAAGCTAAAAACAAAGATATTATATATAAGTAAGAAAGTTCAGTACAGATACATCTCTGCTATACTAGGAAAACAAAAGAGTACAGAAGCAAGGAATCATTTGAACTACCTAATCCTGTCATTGAAACCTTGCGATTGAGTTTCAGGAAGGGGCACTCCATACATCCGATATGTGATCTTCCTCAGCTTCAGTATCTCAGCAAAGTCCGCCGGATCTTCTTCATCAAGAAATTTGGCTTCAGCAGCGGCCTTCACTTCTTTCTCAATGACACCATAGTGAATAGATCCATCAAGTCTTCGTGGTGGTGGCAAAATTCTGGGGTCTGGGACTCTGACTTCAGCATTCTCTTTGACAACTTTTTGCATCCATGCGTACATGTCTAAGTCTGTTCTTATTGTCCATTCAGTATAAGCTTCAGCTTTTCGTTTGTCAGACTAGAATCTCCAAAAGTAGTTTCTTTTGATGAACTCTATCTTTAGTGCTTCCATCTCTGAGTGTATTGTGCTGGCATCCATTCATCAGTTCTCGGCCATCTGTAGATCTTTAGATCAGTCGGCTTCCTGAATTTCCTGTATCTGTAAGGAATGTCAGCTTTGGAAGGAATCCTTTCTCTAGCTTCTTTTTCAGTTCTAATTCTGAGTGCCTCCAGGTCTGCCATTCTAATTCGCTGTCTGGCAGCTTCTATTTGTCTAGCCTCTTCTCCTCTGTAGAGATATCTGTCCATTTGAGCCCAAATTGCTTCTGTTTCAACATCCTGTTCTTTGGTGGTAGTATAGGAGGGCTTGTGAGGCGACTCTTCCTCTGAGTCAGCAGGAGTTGATGATTTCTTCTTTGAAGTACCCTGCTTCTCAGTAGACTTTTGTTGTTGCTTCTCCTTTTCTCTGTCAGCTTTATCACTGAGTTTGAGCTTCCTAGGAGGCAACCTAGCAGTAGATGGTCTTTTGCCGCCGCGAGCTGGAGCCTATGTCTTACCTTTAGCAGGCTTATCTTTTGGTTTGTTGGCTGCTTCAGCTTCGGCTATCTCCCTAGCCAGCTTCTCATCTGCGGCTATCTGAGCCTCCTCCTCCGGAGTAACATATCTTTTAGATTTCTTGGAGGGAGGGGTCGGGAGCTTAAGGATTTTCTTTCCTTTTCCAGTAGCTGGAGCTGGAAAAGGATCTTCTTCCTCTTCTGAGTCCTCCTCTTCAACGTACTCAGCAACTTCCTTAATGATGTCAAGTGGGGTCGGAGTTGCCTGAGTCGCTACTTCTCTGGTTCCTGAGCCACTTGGGCCAGTCTCAGTAGATACTGCAGCTGCAGTTGTAGTAGGTTCAATAGGAGCAGATGTTTGAGTTGAGCTTGTTCCTGCTACTGACCTTACCTTCTTGGGAGTCTTCAGTACCTGCTCCTTAGTGGCTTCCCCCTTGGTTGATTTCTCTGTTTCAGCTTTGGTCTGCTTAGCCATCCTTTCCCCCTTTTTGGCATCAGCAATGATAATAGGAGGTGGAGCGGATACCTTCTTGTTCAGGCTGGAGTACAAGGCTGACAATTCGTTCAGCTTTGTGTGGATTTTGGTCAGCGCCTCGTGCAGCTCGTTCTTCTCACTGATCAATTCATCCTTATATTCTTAGTGAGATTGATCTGTTGTAGCCTTGAACTCGTTTAGCTTTTCTTCAACCTTCTCTTCCAGGGCCTTTTGAATTGAGTTGAGTCTGAGCTCGTTGGCCTGAGAGATGGTTGTGACTGACTCAGTATGAGAAGTCTGAGGGGCCTTGAGATTTTCTATCAACTTATCCTGGCTTTCCTGAATCAGTCTGAGCTGAGCTTCGAAGTCAGCTCGCTGAGTGACTAGTGCTTCAGATATTATGTTGGAGACGTCAGGGACAGAAGATTCTGACAATGTGGTTCTGAGTCCCTGGATTTCTGCACTTGTGGCTTGAGCAGTCTGTCTCCATGTCTTATGGACCGCTCGGGCTAGAAGCCTGTTTTGAGTGCCCTGGATTCTGAGAGACTTTGCTACGGACTTCGATCGTCAGCTCTTGGGGCTAGGCACTACTTCGAACGTCGATTCTAGCAAGAGCTGAGCAGGCTCTACAGAAGTCGAAGTACCAGCCGCCGACTTCCCGAGAGCAAGGATACTGAGAGGAAGTTCAGTAGGAGCGGGAGTATCCTTGTCCGGTTGAGGTCCCTCATCAGGCTTCTTAGGGCCTGAATCACGGGGCGGGTCCTGACCATCGGGGTCAGACCCATCAGAGGGTGCTGAGGCTGATGCTAGCTGACGGTCATTCAGCAAGGCCAGCATGGCTGCCCTCCAAGGTTCCGAGGTCAGCTGGCTCGGAGTAGCCAATCTGCTGTCTGATCCTCAGTTCCTCCTCATGGAGTTGTTCGCAGGAGTGATGTGTGCTAAGGCGTTGCAAGTTGTGCCACTCCTGGAACCTGAGCAGCACGTGGAGTCTGGCCTGTCTCGCAATGAGAACTAGATCACTGTGGCCTGAGATCTCCGGTATGTGCTCTGTGATCTCTCGGGATGCTTTGGATTGAATAGCTGAAGCTTCCATCCCGACAGACTCTTCTTTTGAGGCTATCTCCGATTCCTCTATCTCGATAGGAGACACCTGTTTCTCAGCAGAGGGGAGACTGCTGAGAGGAGGGAAATCCAAGGGGCTTTCCAGGGCTTGAACATCTTCTCCCTGGACTTCTTCAGTAGGGACCCCTTGGTCCACTGCTTCTTCATGTTCAGTGGAGACAGCTTTCTCCACTGACTGAGTCTTTTCAGAAGACTCTGATTCATCTCTGAGTTGTAGAGGCTGTTCAGTAGGTGCTGCCTCTGGCTCTGCCTCTATCTCAGTACGCACGACTGGCTGATCTTCTTCAGCCTTTTCGCTGGTGCCTTAGGCGTTTTAGCTTGCGGAGACCTCTTCTTAGAAGGAGTGGTCTTCTGAGGCGTAGTCTGCTGAGCTGCAGGTCCTAATCCAATTTGCTGAAGGGCTGCTGCCCTGTTGCGAAACCTGATCTTCTTCACGTTGAAGTATTGCTTGTCAGCAAATGTGATCTGGTCAGACATGCAGTAATCTTCGATCATTACTGAGATTTTCACTCCGTAGAGTAGCTTCCCTTTGGCGCTCAGCTTGTTGGATGCCTCGTCAAATTTAGCAGCCTGCACCATAAATTCCCGTAGGAAGAACTCCGTCCAGTTGATCTTGGCCCTGTCATATATGGCCATCATGAGTTGCAGCTTAGGTCTGGACACTTGATCAAATGATCCTGCTTGACTCGTTAGCAGCTGAGTCACAATGTATGCCAAAACTCTATACTGAGGTAGCATAGTATTCTTGGGAAAAGCAGCTCTAAAGACTGTAGGCTTCCCGCAGAAGATGGATAGGTAATTGTCCATCATATCGTCGTTGTATCCCACGGTGCTGACTCCTTCACTAGGCAGATCGAAGCTTCTTCGAATAGCTTCTCTGATGGACATCTGTTTCACCTCGATAGATGTTTGCGAGAGATCGCCAACTGAGTGGACGACGAGTCTTCCACGGATATCTCCATCTACTGAATCAGAATTCAAGTAGATCTCTACAACTTGTCTGGGAAGGAAGAAAGTCGGCTTCTTCGTCAGAAAGCCTTCCAAACCGGTTTCTCTGAGAGCAGAGAAAATCTCCTCCATGTAGTCCAGATCGCAGACGTCAAACTCCATGACTGGCTCGCACTAGACACGGTCTTTTTCTAGGATTTCTTGCATATTGACGGGAGCGTTTACGATAATCCCTGCCATTTTATCTGTAACAAGTAGAATTATCAGTATCGAATTTGATATTATAGTCAGTATAGCGATGCTGAATAATAGAACAAGTTATTTAAAAGATTTGATATCATACCAGTGAAATTTTTGAGAATTTATGAAGATTTGATAACAAGGTTTTGAAGTAATGAGATCTCAGAAATTTCGGAGTTAAAGATTTGAAAGTTCGCAAATGGCGGTTTCAAAGATTTGATCGTAATTATATCTAAGAGAAGATGAACAGTTAACGATCAAAGGTTTAGTTTAAAACCCGCTTTTTGAGATGGACGGCTAAGATTAAGTATTATAAAATAGGCAATGATCAAATTAGCCGCCTAAGTCAAAGACAGTTGTATATAGCCTAAGAAGTAACTATGATACAACATGCATTAAATGCGTGGCAGAGTTCAGCAAGCTTATGCATAGAATATCGTGCATTAGATGTAAACCATTAATATTAAATGACGATTTTTAAGGCATTGAATACGATGCTGAATCTGATACCAATCTGAGTCATACATCCATAGAACTGTTCTATTGGCTACTACTGAGTAGAGATACGCAAACCTGTCAGCTGAACATCGTAGTCAGCTGATACCTCGTGTAGATGGTTGTTGAGTCTCTACGCACTGATTTTACTCAGTACTGAGAGTGAACATTCCCCCTTACTGAATGCTCCTCTCCTGAAACCTCTTACTGACTGGAGTCAGTAGGGTCCAGCAGACCTAGCTCTACTGAAAGTTCTCTGAATCTGGCTTCAACTAGAGGCTTGGTCAGTATATCGGCCCTTTGTCGGTCAGTATGGATCTTTTCCATCCTGATATCCTTTTTCTCGACATGGTCACGAAAGTAATGTCTGATGTCCACGTGCTTGCATCTTGTATGAAGTACAAGATTATGAGTGATTGCAATGACACTGGTACTGTCGCAGAAGATTGACACTTCATTTTGAATGACGTCATAGTCACGTAGCTACTGTCTCAGCCAAAGGATTTGGGCGCAACAACTTCCGGTAGCCATGTATTCAGCTTCAGTAGTTGACGTGGCTACTGAGTGCTGTTTCTTTGAAAACCATGAGATCAGCTTACTGCCAAGGAACTGACACGTTCCTGAAGTTGACTTTCGGTCAATTCTACACCCTGCATAGTCAGCATCAGAATAACCAGTTAGTTCTATATTATCATCAGCTGTATACCATAAACCCATGTCAGGTGTTCCTCTGAGATAGCGGAGAATCTTCTTTGCTTAGTCCATATGACTCTGCTTCGGATTCGCCTGAAATCGAGCACAGACACCTACAGCATAAGTTATGTCAGGACGAGTAGCTGTTAAGTATAATAAAAAACCAATTATAGCACGAAATTCAGTTTGGTCTACTGATACTCCATCTTTATCAAGATCGATCTTCATATTCGTGTTCATCGGGATCTTGATAGGTTTGCCGGATGTGCAACCGAATCTATTGATGAGGTCTCGAGTGTATTTACCTTGATTAATGAACGTTCCCTTTTCAGATTGTTTAACTTGAAAGCTGAGGAAATAGTTCATTTCTCCCATCATTGACATCTCAAACTTATCCTTCATCATTTTCTCAAACTGTTGACACATGATGACATTCTTCGAGCTGAAGATGATGTCATCTACGTAGATCTGCACGAGTAATAGGTCGTCTTCCAATCGAATGCTAAATAATGTGCGATCTACTGTGCCTTTCTGAAAACCTTTATGAAGAAGAAACTCAGTTAGGGTATCGTACCAAGCCCTGGGTGCTTGTTTTAACCCATACTAGAACCTTTCTGAGTCTATAAACTTGATGTCCCTGCTGAAAGCCGGGCGGTTGTTCCACATAGACTTCTTCTTTCAGCACACCATTCAAGAAAGCAGACTTCACATCCTGTTGGTCCCGAGTGTACGGTCAGGTGTAGAGGGGGGGGGGGTGAATACACCTGATTCGATTTCTCAATTTCGAACTTGAACAGTCCTATTCAGGATGGTGTCATGCAAAGCTTGATTCGGCCGGGAACCACTGCATAACCGTTTCGAATCGAGTTAAAGGCTAAAAGAGTACTGACTCAGCTGAGATCTGCTAACTGACTAGGTCAGAATTCAGTATCGTTCAGTGAGAGTTTAGTGTGCGGAATTGTGTAGGCCCAAATCAGTTTTTGTGAGAAAACGTTTTAAGTCTCAGTTCAGTAGATTTAAAAGTTCAGTATGTTGAGACAGTTGATTGATTTAAATATGACGTTCAATATGAATAGTAAAATCAATGGAACAGTTAAGAAAGCAGTAAGAGACACAGGATTTTTAAAGTGGTTCGGATATCGCTCAAATCCTACGTCCACTGTCCCGAATGATCAGGAGGCTATTTATTATCCTAAGTTAGTCTCAGTCAGCTTGCACACTGGCAAAGCCGCGTCTTGGTTTTTATACTGATCCAAGTCTCAGTTTACAACACTATCAAACTTAAAGTGTTTGACAAACTTCTCCAACAGTGAAGGAGTCCTTATACAATAAGGATTGGGTTCAAATGTGAACTCCTTCATCTAAGCTATGGATATAACAAGTGAGCTTAGGGTTAGAGGGATAAGGAACGAGAATGTAGCTATCTAGAGCGACGAACAGCTGAGGGTTTAGCTATAGGTTCGTGTCAGTCGCTTGGATACTAGAAGCTTATGTCGGTTCAGCTTGGTTCCTTTTGAGCTGGATGTAGTCTTTCGCCGGAGATAACTCGGTTGTTTCTTGCGAAAGACTTAGTCGTTAATTTTGCTCGTTTGAATGCTTTCTCGTGTTCTAGGTACGCACATTCTCTCTTGTTTCAAATCTTGAATGATCCCTCTATTTATAGAGCAGAGATTGAAATAGATCCGTTGGAGACGATCTTCTTCTCTCTCTCTCTTTTTGGTAGCAAACGGCTCTTTTGGTGTAGGTAACAGTGTACTTTCCCACCTTTTTAGGTAAAAGGTTGACTGCAGCTTTAGCAGGTGAGAAGACACGTGTATGCTTGTCATTAGTTGAGGTGGATGAAGTGGTTGAGACAACACAAACTTCGAGACAGACTGAAGCTGACTTCTCTCTTCCTCGTACATGACAATGTTGATTGTCTTTCAAAAGATTCTGACAGTCCACGAAGACTATCTCGCCGTTCTTGAGTCGACCTTGTATTCGGTAGATAGGCTCGCCGAGATAAGTCTATCGAAGATAAGCTCCGAGTTCGATGAACTACTCCCGCCGAGTTCGGTTCAACCGACTCTCTCGCATATCTTGCTCCCGCTGAGTCCAATATCATCGAGTCTTTCGATATCTTGCTCCCGCCGAGTCCAAGTATCACCGAGTCTTACATCGGTGCCGAGGCAAATAAGCTGCGAGCGCCTTGACCGGAGCAGAGTGTCTACCGAGTCCGAAACCTCGGAGACAAATACAAATACAAAGGAATGGTTCACCAATCAGATAGGGTTTTGGGATCTTCAAATCTTCTCAACAGTTCAGAGCACGAGGCTACTGAGCATGATTCAGTATGGAAGATAAGAGTCATTTCCCACAAGTATGGTCATGCTGAGGATTGAATCATCACCCAACAATTTCCCCCTATTTGATGATGCCAAAACCTATCATCTATGTCCTATCAACTATGCTAAACACTAACTTACTCAGAAACAGAGCTCCTTACAAATATTACAAGTAGGATCAGTGGAGTTGTCTGGTAAGTGCTAGACTACTGAGGGAGACAGGGCAGAACAATTTCCCCTTAAGAGAAATAATAACTCTCCGAAAGTCTAGGCTATCAGAGATCTAACCGAGCAAAAACTGATAAGTAAATAATCAACGTGTGTGTGTCAGTAATCACTTCAGTGATTCTGAGTGTTAAAGCATAAAGCAAACACGGCTATTTAGACAACAAGTAGTTGTCAGAGCCAAAAGAAGATTTGTATATATATAATACACAGTTCAGTACATTACAAATCTTGCTAAGCTAAAAGAAGAACTAAGAGGGAGAACCCTTAAACTGCTGAATCCTATTCATGAAACCTTGGGATTTATCTTCAGGTAGTGGAACTCCATACATTCTGAACGTGTTCTTCCTCAACTTCAGATATTCGGCGAAGTTTGCTGGATCATCTTGTTCTAGTCCTCTGTTCAACGCAGCATTCTTCACTTCTTGTTCAATCATTCCGAGATGTACTGAGTCGTCTTGTCTTCTGGGTGGAGGAATGATCCTTGCTTTAGGAACGCTGACTACTACCCCTTCAGTTACTGCTCTGTGCATATATGGGTAAAGATCAGGTTCAGTAATGGTCATCCACTCGACATAGGCATTAGCCTTAGACATTTCAGGCCAGAATCGCCAGAAATAATTTCTCTTGATAAACTCTATCTTGGCCAATTCCCATCTCTGATTGAACTGAATAGGCATCCATTCGTCTGATCTTGGCCATCTATGTATTTTCAGATCGTTTGGCTTCCTGAACCTTCTGTATCGATAAGGAATGTCAGCTTTCGAAGGAACTCTCCGCCTGGCCTCTTGTTCAGTACGCTTCCTGAGTGCCTCAAGGTCTGCCAAATGTATCCTCTGTCTGGCAGCCTCTATCTGTCTAGCTTCCTCTCCTCTGTAGAGATATCTATCCATCTGAGCAAAGATTTCTTCAATTTCTGCATCTTGCTCTTGAGGCTTCTGAGGAGCTTGTTCTGATTCAGCAGGGGTACTAGATCTAGATTTGGATGTACCCTGCCTTTCGGTATTCTTCTCGCTGCTTGCTCCTTTTCTTTTTCTCTGTCCTCTTCATACGTTATGATGAGCTTTCTGGAGAGCGATCTAGCGGTTCTCTTTCCTCCTCTGGATGGAGCTTTAGTCTTTCCTTTGGCAGGCTTAGACTTTGGCTTGTTAGCTGCTTCGGCCTCTGCAATTTCTCTGGCCAGCTTCTCATCCGCAGCTATTTGGGCTTCCTCCTCAGCAGATATGTATCTTAATCTCTTTCCTGGAGGGGTTGGAATTTTAAGCTTCTGTTTGCCCTTGACTTCTTGAACTGGTGGTGGAATAGGAGCTTCTTCTTCTTCTGAGTCCTCCACCGCCTGTTCAGCGTACTCAGCAACCTCCTTAATAATGTCTTTGGGAGTCCGGGTTGCCCGAGTAGTCCGCTCGGGGTCCTGAGCCACTTGGGCCGGTTTCAGTTGTGCTCGCAGCCCGAAACACCCTGGGCCTCACCCTTCTGAGACTGAGTTTGAGGCAGCTTCTCAGTACTCTTCTTTCGTTCCCTTTTTCCTTCACTTTCCCCCTTTTTGGCATCATCAATGAGCACCGGGGTAGGGACTAGGACTGACTTCTTCAGACTTTTGTAGGAGGTTGACAGCTCATCAAGACGATCGTGGAGCTTAGTCGAGCCTCATGCAACTCGTTCCTCTCCATGGTAAGGTGTTCCTTGTCTTGCTTGTGAGAGAGGTCATTGCTTCCTTGAAGTCTTTCGGCTTCTCGGTGATCTTTTCTTCCAAGGCCGGTTGGATATTCTCAAGTCTTTGTTCGGTGGCCTCGGATTGTTCAGGTGATAGCGTCGGTATGAGCCGGTTTAGAAGCCAAAAATTCATCTAGTAGCTTGGCTTGGCTCTCCGAAAGATCTTGAGCTGAGCTTCGAATTTGACTTCTTGCTTGAGCCAACGCTTCGAAATAAGCGCGGAAACATCAGGGGTGGCTGATGAAGAGACAGAAGACTTCAGCCCCTGAATTTCTTTAGTCGTGGCTTGAGCATTCTGCTTCCATGTCCTATGGATAGCCTTCGCAAGATCTCGATTTTTGATCCCTTGGGCGTTAAGGCTTTTGCCAGCGATCGAGATCTCTTTGCGGTCCGGGCCGGGCGCCGTTCGAAAGTCGACTGCAGCAAGAGCTGAGCGGGCTCTGCTGAGGACGAAGCACCGGCCTTGGACTTCTCAGGACCAAGGATACTGAGAGGTGGGGCAGTTTCAGTATGGGTATCCTTGTCCTGCGGATGTCCCTCATCAGGCTTTCCAGGGCCTGAATCACTGGGTGGGTCATCATGGTCTGACCCATCTGAGGGTGCTGGGCCGGAGGCATGCTGTCGATCATGAATCATGGCCAGCATTGCAGCCCTCAGATTGTCCATTGAGCTGAGGTCTTCAGGCTCTGAATAGCCTATCTCCTCTCTCAGTCTCAATTCCTCTTCATGCAGCTGCTGACAGGAGTAGTGGAGGACAAGACGCTGTAGACGAGGCCACTCCTGATGTCGCAGCAACATGTGGAGCCTTGCTGTTTTGGCGATGAGCAACAAGTCTGAGTAGTCAACAAGCTCCGGAACTAGTTGTAGAATTTCTCGGGATGCTCTGGATATAATCACTGAAGCTTCCATCCCGATTGATTCACCTTCAGATGCAGTCTCAGACTCCAAGTCTATGTGTGAAGTCTGCTCTTCAGTTGGAGGGACTGAGCTGAGTGGAGGGACGAGAAAGGGGGCGTCTAGGCGCCGAATATCTGCGCTACGAGCTGCGGAAGCATCCCCTTGGTCCCTTTCAGTGGAAACAATCTTTTCCACTGACTGAGTCTTCTCAGAAGACTCGGACTCATCAACCAGCTGCATGGGCTGAGTAGTCTTCTCAGGAGCCTATTCAGCAGGCACTTGTGGAACCTCCTCAGTAGCTGGCACCTCAACGGTTTTCTTCAGTTTCTTTGCCGGTGCCTTAGGAGTTTTAGCGGGAGGGGTTCTTTTCTTTGTAGGCGTAGCCTGCTGAGACTTTGATTTCGGAGAGACCGCCGAGGGTCCCGACCCTATCTGCTGAAGCGCGCTTTGTCTTGTTGTGAAATCGACCTTCTTCACATTGAAGTACTCCTTGTCACTGTAGGTGATAGGCTCAGATCCACATAAATCTTCGATCATGATGGACAGTTTGAGTCCATATAACAATTTGCCCTTTGCGCTCAGCGTGTTCGATGCTTTGTCGAACTTAGCAACCTGAGCCATGAATTCTCGGAGAAAGAACTCCGTCCAATTTATCTGGGCTCGGTCGTATATGGCCATCATTATCTGAATCTTAGGCCTCGACACCTAGTCAAACGACCCTGCTTGGCTTGTCAGTAGCTGCGTCACTATATAGGCAAGTGCCCCGAACCGAGGCAACATGCTTGTTCTTCGGAAAGCGGCTACGAATGTAGTGGGCTTTCCACGGAAGACGGTAAGGTATTCATCAACTTGGTCGTCTACGTACCCGATCAGATCTGGTTCCTTCGGAGGGCGGATCAAAACTCCGCTTCAAGGCATCCTTGATGGACATCTGCTTCAGCTCCATAGTGGCGTTTTGAATAGAATGGGCAACGAATCTCGCCACTATATCTCCAGACACTGCGTCTGAATTCAAATACAGCTCTGCAACCTGTCTCGGGAGGAAGAATGAAGGCCTCCTAGACGAGAAATTTCTCCGGCCACGACTCGCGCGGGGCGAGAAGATCTCATCCATATACTCCGGATCGCATGAATAGAAATCCATGGTGGGTTCAAACCACACACGATCCTTCTCCAGAATGTTCTGCATATCCGCTGGAGATATCATAGAGATATTGGTTTCCGCCATTGTACCTGTGACAAGAAATGAATCAGTACTATTTTTGGATAGAACAGTCTTGTGTGCAATGCGATATTGAAACATATAACAAATACATTAACAGATATAAGCATACCAATAGATAAAATTCGAGATAAGATTGAGAGTGTAATAGCAAGTAAGGATTGCGAATGCAGATCTCGGATTTTTCGGAATTTGAAAGTTATGAAGTATGCTAATGGCGGTTCTTAAGATTTGATCGAATATATATCAACTATGAAGGTGAACGGTTTTCGATCGAAGGCTGAATGTAAACTTGCTTTATGATATGGACGGTTAAGATTAGAAGTTAAAACAATAGGCAATGATCACAAAAGGCACCTAAGTCAAACCCAGTTGTAAAATAGCCTAAGTAGTAACTGTGAAAAGACATGTATTAAATGCGTGCAGAGTTCAGCAAGCTTATGTATGGAATGTCGTGCAATAAATGTGAGTCGTTAATAATAAAGACAAACCAAAAGATATTAATGTCATGCTGAATCTTTGCCATAAATGCAAAGTACTGTTATATTAAATTACTACTGAGTAGAGATACGCAAACCTGTCAGCTGAACATAGTAGTCAGCTGATACCTCGTGTAGATGGTTTTCGAATCTCTATGTCTTGAACTTACTCGATGCGAGAGTGATCATTCCCCCTCACCTGGAATGTTCCTCTCCCGAAACCTTATTACCGGCCCGGGGTCGGTAGGGTCCAGCAGACCTAGCTCTACCGAAAGTTCTCCGAATACGGATTCGGCTAGAGGCTTGGTCGGTATATCGGCCCTTTGTTTGTCGGTATGGATCTTTTCCATTCGATATCCTTCTTTTCGACATGGTCACGAATGAAGTGATGTCGATGTCCACGTGCTTGCATCTTGTGTGAAGAACGAGGATTACGAGTGATTGCAATAGCACCGGCATCGCGCAGAAAATCGGCACTTCATTACGAATGACGTCATAGTCTCTCGCCGTTGTCTCGGCCCAAAGGATGCGGGCGCAACAACTTCCAAGCAGCCATGTATTCGGCTTCGGTAGTCGACGTGGCCACCGAGTGCTTGTTTCTTTGAAAACCATGAGATCGACTTGCCGCCAAGGAACCGACATGTTCCCGAAGTTGATTTTCGGTCTATTCTACATCCTGCATAGTCAGCATCAGAATAACCAGTTAGTTCAATATTATCATCAGCTGGATACTATAAACCCATGTCAGGTGTTCCTCGTAGATAGCGGAGAATCTTCTTTGCTGAGTCCATATGACTCTGCTTGGGATTCGCCTGAAATCGAGCACAGACACCTACAACATAAGTTATGTCAGGACGAGTAGCTGTTAGATATAATAAAGAACCAATTATAGCACGGTATTCAGTTTGGTCTACTGATACTCCCTCTTTATCAAGATCTATCTTCATATTTTTGTTCATCGAGATCTTGATAGGTTTGCCGGATGTGCAGCCGAATCTTTTGATGAGGTCTCGAGTGTATTTGCCTTGGTTGATGAATGTTCCCTTTTCAGATTGCTTGACTTGAAAACCAAGGAAGTAGTTCATTTCACCCATCATCGACATCTCGAACTTATCCTTCATCATCTTTTCAAATTGCTGACACATGATGACATTCTTCGAACCGAAGATAATATCATCCACGTAGATCTGCACAAGTAATAAGTCTTCTTCCAGTCGAATGCTGAATAGAGTGCGGTCTCGTGCCTTTCGAAAACCTTTACGAAGAAGAAACTCGGACAGGGTATCGTACCAAGCCCTGGGAGCTTGTTTTAACCCGTACAGAGCCTTTCTGAGTCTATATACTTGATGTCCCTGCTGAAAGCCGGGCGGTTGTTCCACATAGACTTCTTCTTTCAGCACGCCATTTAGGAACGCAGACTTCACATCCATTTGATAAACTCTGAATCTTTGATGTGTTGCGTAGGCTAGGAATAGTCTAATTGCCTCCAATCTTGCAACTGGAGCGAACATCTCATCGAAATCTATCCCTTCGGCTTGACAGTAGCCTTTAGCCACGAGTCTTGCTTTTTTCCTTACTATAACGTTGTTTTCATCTCGCTTGTTTTTGAAGACCCATTTGGTTCCTATGATATGTTGGTGCTGGGGTCTATCTACAAGCTCCCATACTTCGTTTCTCGTGAACTGATTCAGCTCTTCCTGCATAGCAATGATCCAGTCAGCATCTTTAAGTGCATCCTCAATATTCTGAGGCTCTTCAGTAGACAAGAAGCAGGAAAATAATGCGCTTTCTCCTTGACAGAATCTGGATCTTGTCTTGACATGTGCTGAAGGATCTCCAATTATAAGATCAGCAGTGTGAGCATCTAGCCACGATCTACGATGTTTTAACTCTTCATCTGAAATTTGTTCAACACAGATAGTAGGTGAGTTAGGCATTTCAGTTGTACTATTCTGAGATTGAAAGTAATTCAGTAACAAGAGTATGATCTCTTGAGTCACCGAGGTTCGGGGGCATTCGGCTCGGGAACATTACTAGATGTTCCCCCCGAGTTGTTATTCTCGGTAGTGTTGGTCTCGATTACCTCTACGGTTTCCTCATCGACCTGAGTTACACGGGATTGATTACGTTCGGGAGAATCAATGCGCTCGCCTACTTGCTCACTGGTTGAGATTCGGTAGATTTGTCTTCGGTTTCTTCGTCCGAATCATCATCCCAACATAGCTGGATCTTTTCAGATTTGTCTTTTAAGCTTAGATCCTGTAGCTGCTTACTGATGTCCTCAGATTCAGAATTTGATTTATTGCTCCTGTCTTCAGTAGCAAACTCGTTAAAGACAATATGAGGGCTTTCCTCCACGCAAAGAGTCCGATAGTTGAATACTCTGAAAGCTTTGCTGACCCGAGAGTATCCTAAGAATACTCCCTGATCTGACTTGCTATCAAAAGTCTTCAGCTGATCTTTCCCATTATTGTGGATAAAGCATGAACAACCAAAAATATGGAAAGAAGATAGAGAAGGCTTCCTGTCGTTCCATAGTTCATATGGTGTTCTCTTATGCTGCGCTTTGTCTGTAGAGATCTATTCTGAGTATAACATGCAGTATCAGTAGCTTCTACCCAGAATTTGGTTGGGAGTCCTGAGTCTGCGAGTAGAGTCCTAGCTGCCTCTTTTAGATTTCTGTTCTTTCGTTTAGCAACTCCATTCTGCTGAGGTGTGCGTGCGGTGAAGTCTCATGCTCTATTCCTTACGCTGCGAGAACTCCTTTACCATGGAATTAAGGAACTCGGTTCCTGCGTGCGAACGTATTTTTCGATCTTGGTGTTCTTTTCGACACCGAGCTTTTTCAGAAGCGTTGGTAACTCTGTTTTGACGTCAGACTTGTTGGCAATGAATATGACCCATGTGTAGCGCGAGTAGTCATCTATGACCACTAATGCATATTTTTACGCCTCCGATCGTCACCTGGGGAGACTGGACCGAACAAATCCATATGTAGCGGTGAAGAATTCCATTCGTGGAAGGCGATGGAACCGGAGGATTTTGATTCCTTGTTTGCTTTCCCTTCGACATGCTTCACACCGAGTGTCTTTCTTTGAATACTTCATTCGGCAGTCCCCTTGCTAGAGTGTTTCTTGCAAGCTTGTTGAGCGTCTTAAAGTTGAGATGGCTGAGTCTTCTGTGCCATAGCCACCCCGTGCGGTTGTCATTCTTCGCCAATAAGCAAGCTTCAGGTTCAGCTGAGTTCCAGTCAGCCACATATATGATCTTTCTGCGCGAACCTGATAACACTGTTTTCCCTGTGGATTTATCAATAACATCACGAAAACCACGGTAAAAAATCACTCTATTTGAGTTATCACAAAATTGACTAGCAGAGAGAAGATTATGCTGAAGTCCTTCAACATATGATACTCTTGGAACTTTGGCAGTTCCTATACTGAGTGTCCCATATCCTCTCGTGTAGCCTTTGGCATTATCTCCAAACTCAATTCTGGGTCCTTCTTCAGTGATATAATTCTTCAGCAGACTCCTTTGGTATGTCATGTGTCTTGAGCATCCGCTGTCCACATACCATGGGTCTTTACGCACCTGCAAAAAAAGAATTATATTCAGGTACCCTTTATTTTTGATTTTGGGTCCTTAGATGTTAGTTTTCATAACCCAAATTTGTCTAACAACCCTGGTGGTTTCAGACATCTTCTTTCCACTAGAGTCAACATATCTGACTACTGGACTGGTCAAAGGTGACTTCTGAGGCTTCTGAGGTTCAGGAGTCCTGATCTTCTGAGTTGGTGGACTGCTGACCTTAGCCTTCTGTGTGGCTTTCTTTTTCTTTTGACATTTGGAGCCTCTTCTGACTATAGGTTCATAATAGTATGACCCATACTGAGCTGGATGTGTCAGCTTTGGAGGTCCATACTGATCTGCCAATTTTAATTTCTTTGGTTCCCCCTTGGACCATCTTGGGGTTTCTTGGCACTGATCTTCTTGTCAGAATGCTGACGTGTGGGATGAGGTGCTTTCATCTTCTGTTTGTTCTTTGCTAGGGGGTTCAGTATATTTGCGTTCATAGTCTCCCCTCGAACAAATCTATCAGCAAGTCGTACTTCTGAGTGTACTGGGGCAGATGTGGAAGCTCCCTGGCTGAATCCAAGTCCTTCCTTGCAGTGCTTTGGCTTATTGCTTGCTAGCATAGCCTCTAATTTCTTTTCAGCACCCATGTACCTCTCAGTCATCAGGCTCCTCCAGAAATCATCACTCTTCTTCAGTGTGTTGTGCTCGGTCTGAAGTCCTGACATTTCTTGCTTCGACGAGCTCGATTCGATATCTTTCTGAGTCAAGTCATTGGTCAAAACTGAAATCCGATCTTCTTGATGCTGAGACTTGGCCATCAGAGAGTTTATCTCCTCCCTGAGTCTCAACACAAGTCCTTCGGCCTCAGTAGTAATCTGATTCTCCTGAGAAAGTCTCTGATTCTCTACTTTCAGGGTATCCAACTCCTGAAGAGTTTTGCTGAGCTGCAGACTCATCTGAATTTGTTCGTCGAGCAGTTCTTCGTATGCGGTTGCGACGTCCAAATTCTCATCTGCACCTGAAATAGTGTCGTGTGTGCAGTGTGAAGAGGAGTTAAGTGGTTCATGAGAGCTCTAAGGCCATGAAAGCTGCTTCATCGTCCGATGAATCCATAAAGGAGTCGACCTCTTCTGAGTCATCTGAGATTTCACCAGCTATGTAGGATTGTCTTTTCTGGGCGAATTTCTCTCTCCTTGCCTTACGTGCTGCGCGTTCAGCACTACTGAGCTCAGGATAATTATACTGATAATGTCCCAGCTTCTTGCAGTTGTAACAAGCGATGACTCTTTCTTCTTTGCTTTCGCTATTCTTTGATGGTTCTGAGTCATCTTTCTTTCTGCATTCAGAAGATTGTGAGTCAGGAGTGTGTTTCGACATATAATTTGACTTACCTTTCGTTTCCCGATAGGCTTTTGTCACTTTTCTGCGTCGCTCCTTCTCCTTCTGATACTTTACAGTGAGCAGCGCATACTTCTGAGCGAGACTTCCTTCTTGTAGATCATTGAGTGAAGGTTCAGTCTTACTCTTCGTTTTGCTCGTTCTTTGGAGATCTTTGTCTTGGCTGATGCTTTGAAAGCATGGTCGATTTTTGTGTCGGCTTCGACTCTGCTTTCTTTGAGGTCTATCGAAGTCAAACTCCTCTGCCTGTAATTCTGAAAAGATATGGTCAGGAGACACAGCATCTAAGTCAGAATGTCGCAATAGAGTGGTAAAAGGTGTCCAGTGTCCGTCCGACAGTGCCCTCAGAATCTTCAGATTCATCTCTCGGTTGCTGAATGTCTTTCCCAGCCCATTGATAGAGTTCATCAGATTGGTAAATCTGACGTTCAGATCTTCGATTTTGTCACCGGGCATGAGAGACAAGCTTTCCAGCTTTTGGAGTTCCAGCGCTAATTTGTTGGCTTTAATCTTCTGAGTCCCTCGACTCAGTAGCACAAGAGCATCCCAGAGTTCTTTAGCAGTCTTGCATTCCTGAACCCTGCCAAGATAAGAATCACTAAGGGTGGTCAGTATGGCGTTTCTGGCAACACGGTCTAAGTTGTGAAGCTTCTTCTCCTCAGGAGTGAAGAGACTTCTGTCTTTGGGAATCTTCTTCCCGGTCACCATTCCTCCTCCTTGAGCTTGGTCCTGAGTCACGACACTATCAATCATAGGAACGATAGGTCCATCTTCAAGCACTTCGATCATCTTGTCATGGAGGGATGTCAGATGTGCTTCCATTCTGACTCGCCATACTCCATAATTCTCCACCGAGAACATGGGTACCTTCCTTATACCTGACATATCAGCCATGAAGAATATAGATATGAATGTAGAGTGATATGCAGTGAACAACGTTTTCCCTCGGATCCGTTCGAATAGACCAGTCTCAAAGATAACAAGAGTCAAAGAACTCCCGCTCTGATACCAATTGTTGGTCCCGAGTGTACGGTCGGGTGTAGAGGGGGGGGGTGAATACACACGATTCGATTTCTCAATTTCGAACTTGAAGCAGTCCTATTCGGGATGGTGTGCATGCAAAAGCTTGATTCGGCGGACTGCATAACCGTTCCGAATCGAGTTAAAGGCTAAAAGAGAATGCCGGCTCGGCCGAGATCCCGCTAACCGACTAGGTCGAATTCAGTATCGTTCGGTGAGAGTTCAGTGTGCGGAATTGTGTAGGCCCAAATCAGTTTTTGTGAGAAAACGTTTTAAGTCTCAGTTCAGTAGATTTAAAAGTTCAGTATGTTGAGACAGTTGATTGATTTAATTATGATGTTCAGTATGAATAGTAAAATCAATGCAACAGTTAAGAAAGCAGTAAGAGACACAGGATTTTTAAAGTGGTTCGGATATCGCTCAAATCCTACGTCCATCTGTCCCGAATGATCGGGAGGCTATTTATTATCCCGAGTTAGTCTCGGTCGGCTTGCACACTGGGCAAAGCCGCGTCTTGGTTTTTATATGCGATCCAAGTCTCGGTTACAACACTATCAAACTTAAAGTGTTTGACAAACTTCTCCAACAGTGAAGGAGTCCTTATACAATAAGGATTGGGTTCAAATGTGAACTCCTTCGTCTAAGCTATGGATATAACAAGTGAGCTTAGGGTTAGAGGGATAAGGAACGAGAATGTAGCTATCTAGAGCGACGAACAACTGAGGGTTTAGCTATAGGTTCGTGTCAGTCGCTTGGATACTAGAAGTTTATATCGGTTCAGCTTGGTTCCTTTTGAGTTGGATGTAGTCTTTCGCCGGAGATAACTCGGTTGTTTCTTGTGGAAGACTTAGTCGTTAATTTCGCTCATTTGAATGCTTTCTCGTGTTCTAGGTACGCGCATTCTCTCTTGTTTCAAATCTTGAATGATCCCTCTATTTATAGAGCAGAGATTGAAATAGATCCTGTTGGAGACGATCTTCTTCTCTCTCTCTCTTTTTGGTAGCAAACGGCTCTTTTGGTGTAGGTAACAGTGTACTATCCGACCTTTTTAGGTAAAAGGTTGACTGCAGCTTTAGCAGGTGAGAAGACACGTGTATGCTTGTCATTCGTTGAGGTGGATAGAGTGGTTGAGACAAAGACAAACTTCGAGACATCGAAGGCCGACTTCTCTCTTCCTCGTACATGACAATGCTGATTGTCTTTCAAAAGATTACGACGATCCCGAAGACTATGCGCCGTTCTTTGAGTCGACCTTGTATTCGGTAGATAGGCTTGAAGATAAGTCTATCGAAGATCAGCTCTGAGTTCAGTGAACTACTCCTGCTGAGTTCAGTTCAACTGACTCTCTCAGTATACTGCTCCTGCTGAGTCCAATATCACTGAGTCTTTCGATATCTTGCTCCTGCGAGTCCAAGATCACCGAGTCTTTCAGTACGGTGCCGAGGCAAATAAGCTGCGAGCGCCTTGACCGGAGCAGAGTGTCTACCGAGTCTGAAACCTCAGAGACAAATACAAATACAAAGGAATGGTTCACCAATCAGATAGGGTTTTGGGATCTTCAAATCTTCTCAACAGTTCAGAGCACGAGGCTACTGAGCATGATTCAGTATGGAAGATAAGAGTCATTTCCCACAAGTATGATCATGCTGAGGATTGAATCATCACCCAACACATCCATTTGATAAACTCTGAATTTTTGATGTGTTGCGTAGGCTAGGAATAGTCTGATTGCCTCCAATCTTGCAACTGGAGCGAAAGTCTCGTCGAAATCTATCCCTTCAGTTTGACAGTAGCCTTTTGCCACGAGTCTTGCTTTATTCCTTACTATGACATTGTTTTCATCTCGCTTGTTGTTGAAGACCCCATTTTGTTCCAATCACATGTTGATGCCGGGGTCTATCAACAAGCTCCCAAACTTCGTTTCTCGTGAACTGATTCAGCTCTTCCTGCATGGCTATGATCCAGTCAGCATCGTTCAGTGCGTCCTCAATTGTCTGAGGTTCTTCAGTAGACAAGAAACAGGAGTATAAGGCGCTTTCTCCCTGACAGAATCTGGATCTTGTCTTTACGCTTGCTGAAGGATCTCCAATGATTAAATTAGAAGTATGAGCATCCATCCACGATCTATGATGTTTCAGCTCTTCATTTGAAATTTTTTCAACACAGATAGTAGGTAAGTTAGGCATTTCAGTTGTACTATTCCGAGATTGAAGCAATTCAGTAATGAGAGTGTGATCTATTGAGTCACTAGGTTCACGGGCATTCAGCTCAGGAACTTCAGTTATTCCCCCTGAGTTGTTATTCTCAGTAGTGGTCTCAGTTACCTCTTGGGTTTCCTCATCGACCTGAGTTACCTGGGATTGACTCTGTTCAGGAGAGTCAATCTGCTCAGCTACCTCTGCTGCAGGTTGAGATTCAGTAGATTTGTCTTCAGTTTCCTCATCTGAATCATCATCCCAACATAGCTGGATCTTTTCGACTTTGTCTTTTAAGCTCAGATCCTGTAGCTGCTTACTGATGTCCTCAGATTCATATTTAGAGTTATTGCTACTGTCTTCAGCAGCAAACTCATTAAAAACAACATGAGGGCTTTCCTCCAAGCAAAGGGTCCGATAGTTGAATACCCTGAAAGCTTTGCTGACCCGGGAGTATCCTAAGAACACTCCCTGATCTGACTTGCTATCAAAGGTTTTCAGCTGATCCTTCCCATTATTGTGGATAAAGCACGAACACCCAAAAATATGGAAATAAGATAGAGAAGGCTTCCTACCGTTCCATATTTCATATGGTGTCCTCTTATGCTGCTTTGTCAGTAGTGATCGGTTCTGAGTGTACATGCAGTGTCAGTTGCTTCTGCCCAGAATTTGGATGGGAGTCCTGAGTCTGCGAGTAGAGTTCTTGCTGCTTCTTTGAGTGTTCGATTCTTTCGTTCAGCAACCCCATTCTGCTGAGGAGTGCGCGCATCAGATGTCTCATGCTCTATTCCTTCTCCTTTGCAGAACTCTTCCACCATGAAATTAAGGAACTCAGTTCCTCTGTCTGAACGTATTTTGACAATTTTTGTGTTCTTCTCGATACTGAGCCTTTTCAGAAGCGTTGGTAACTCTGTTTTGACGTCATACTTGTTGGAAATAAATATGACCCATGTGTAGCGCGAGTAGTCATCAATGACCACTAATGCCTACTTATTGCCTCTGATCGTCACCGGAGAGACTGAACCGAACAAATCCATATGTAGGAGCTGAAGGATTCCATCAGTGGAAGGAGATGGAATAGGTTGATTTTGTTTCTTTGTTTGCTTTCCCTTCAGACATGCTTCACACTGAGTGTTTTTGCTGAATACTTCATTCGGCAGTCCTCTTGCTAGAGTGTTTCTTGCTAATTTGTTAAGCGTCTTGAAGTTGAGATGGATGAGTCTCTTGTGCCTAAGCCAACCCATTCTGTTGTCATTCTTCGCCAACAAACAAGCTTCAGGTTTAGCTGAGTTCCAGTCAGCTACATAAATATTCTTCTTGCGCGAACCTGATAACACTGTTTTTCCTGTGGATTTATCAATAACATCATAGAAACCAGCGTCAAATATCACTCTATTCGAGTTATCACAAAATTGACTAACAGAGAGAAGGTTATGCTGAAGTCCTTCAACATATGATACTCTTGGAACTTTGGCAGTTCTAATGCTGAGTGTTCCATAGCCTCTGGTATAGCCTTTTGCATTGTCTCCAAACTCGATTTGGGGTCCTTCTTTAGTTGTATAATTCTTCAGCAAGTCCTTTTGGTACGTCATATGTCTTGAGCATCCGCTGTCCACATACCAAAGATCTTTGTTCACCTGCAAAACAAAATTATATTTAGGTACCCTTTATTTTTGATTTTGGGTCCTTAGATGTTAGTTTTGGTAACCCATATCCGTCTTACGACCCTGGTGGTTTCAGACAACTTCTTTCCACTTGCGTCAACGTATTTGACCACTGGACTGGTCGATGCTGACTTTTTAGGCTTTACAGGTTCAGGAGTCCTAATCTTCTGAGTGGATGTACTGCTGACCTTTGCCTTTTGTGCGGCTTTCTTCTTCTTCTTCTGACTTTTGGATCCTCTCTTGACTATAGGATCATAATAATATGAGCCATACTGAGCTGGATGTGTCAGCTGAGGAGGTCCATACTGATCAGCCCATTTTGATTTGCTGGTTCCCCCTTGACTGAACTGGGGTGTCTTGGTGATGATCTTCTGGTCAGAGTGCTGATGTGTAGGATGAGGTGCCTTCATCTTCTATTTGTTCTTGGCTAGGGGGTTCAGTATGTCTGCATTGATGGTCTCCCCTTGGACAAACCTATCAACAAGTCGCACTTCTGAGTGTACTGGGGCAGATGAGGAAGTTCCCTGGCTGAATCCAAGTCCTTCCTTATAATGCTTGGGCTTGTTGCTTGCTAGCATAGCCTTTAGCTTCTTTTCAGGGCCCATGTAACGCTCAGTCATCAGGTTTCTCCAGACATCATCACTTTTCTTTAGCGTTTCATGCTCGGTCTGAAGTCCTGACATTTCTTGCTTCAGTAGACTCAGTTCAGTATCTTTCTGAGTTAAGTCGTTGGTCAAAACTGAGATCCGATCTTCTTGATGCTGAGACTTGGCCATCAGAGAGTTTATCTCCTCCCTGAGTCTCACCACAAGTCCTTCAGGCTTAGTAGCAACTTGACTCTTCTGAGAAAGTCTCTGATTCTCCACTTTCAGGGTATCCAATTCCTGAAGAGTCTTACTGAGCTGCAGACTCATCTGAATCTGTTCGTCGAGTATTTCTTCATATGCGATCGCGACGTCCAAATTTTCATCTGCACCTGAAAGAGTGTCGTGTGTGCAATGTGAAGAGGAATTAAATGGTTCATGAGATTTTACCTCATCCTCTTCTCCTGCCATGAGACACTTTTCAGTATTTCCTTCATTCTCAAGTTCTAAGGCCATGAAGGCTGCTTCATCATCCGATGAATCCATGAAGGAATCGACTTCATCTGAGTCATCTGAGAGTTCACCAGCAATGTATGCTTGTCTCTTCTTGATGAACTTCTCCCTTCGAGCTTTGCGTGCTGCTCGTTCAGCAGTAGTGAGCTCAGGACAATCATACTGATAATGTCCTGGCTTTTTGCAGTTGTAGCAGGTGGTGACTCTTTCTTCTTTACTATCGCTGTCTTTCGACTTAGCTGAGTCATCCTGTTTCCTGCATTCAGAAGCATGGGAGTCAGGAGTGCGCTTGGGTGTATATTCATTCTTACCCTTAGAGTCTCTGACAACTCTTGAGAGCTTTCTGTGCCTCTCTTTCTCCTTCTGGTATTTAACGGCAAGCAGTGCGTACTTCTTGGCTAGATTTCCTTCTTGTATATCACTGAGTGAAGGTTCAGCCTTGCTGGACGCTGGAGCTGCTGAGCTGACTGATGCTTTGAATGGATGGTCGATTTTGGTGTCAGCGTCAGCTCGCTGCTTCCTTTGAGGTAAGCCAAACTCGAATTCCTCTGCTTTGAGTTCTGAAAAGATATGGCCAGGAGTAACAATATCTAAATCAGAATGACGTAATAAAGTAGCAAAAGGAGTCCAGTGACCGTCTGGCAGTGCCCTCAAAATCTGGAGATTCATTTATCGGTTGGAGAATATCTTTCCCAGCCCGTTGATGGAGTTCATCAGATTCATGAATCTGACATTGAGATCTTCAATGGTGTCATCAGGCATGAGTGACAATCTCTCCAACTTTTGGAGTTCCATCGCAAGTTTATTTGCTTTGATCTTCTGAGTCCCCCGACTCAGTAGCGCTAGAGCATCCCAGAGTTCCTTAGCGGACTTACAGTCCTGAACTCTCCCGAGGTAGGAATCATTTAAGGTGGTCAGTATGGCGTTTCTGGCGACACGGTCTAAGTTGTGAAGCTTCTTCTCCTCTGGGGTGAAGAGACTTCTATCCTTGAGAATCTTCTTCCCGGTCACCATTCCACCTCCATCAGCTGGATCCTGAGCTACGACACTATCTATCATGGGGACTATAGGTCCATCCTCAAGAACCTCTGTCATGCTGTCGTGGAGAGAGGTCAGATGGGCTTTCATTCTGACTCGCCATACGCCGTAGTTCTCTACTGAGAACATGGGCACCATCCTTATACCTGACATATCAGACATATTTGATAATGATATGAGTGAAAAATGATATGCAGTGAAAACGGTTTTTGGATCCGTTCAAGTAGACCAGTTTCAAAATAACAGATGTCTTATAGAACTCCTGCTCTGATACCAATTGTTGGTCCCGAGAGCACGTTCAGGTGTAGGAGGGGGGGGGGTGATTACACCTAAAAACCTATTTCTCAACTTAAAACACGAACAGTTCTTTTCAGGATAGTGACATACTGAACAGGTTCAGCAGACCAAATAAGCTGTTCTGAATCGTATTGGAAGAGTGAATGACTCTACTGAGATCTGCTAGCTGACTAAGAGTCAGAATTCAGTATCTTCAGCAGACCAATTCAGTTGAGTTGGAAAACGTTTTTAAGAAAACAGTTTCAGTAGATTAGTGCATTTAGTTAAGTTCACTGAAACTCTGTTGAATGATTTAAGAAGGATTTTCAGTATGAACAGTTAAATCAATGCAATAGTAAAAATAGAGTACGAGACACACAGATTTTTAAAGTGGTTCGGACACAAAAATCCTACGTCCACTATCCCGAATGATCAGGAAGCTATTTATTATACTGAGGTAGTCTTAGTTGGTTTGTACGCTGGACAAACTCTGGTCTTGAGATTTATACTGAGCAAGTCTCAGCTTACAAGGGTATCAAACTGAGTGTTTGAAAAACTCTCCAACTATGAAGGAGTTCTTTACAATAAAGAACAGTTCAAAGATGAACTCCTTCGTCTAAGCTATGGATATATCTATTGAGCTTAGGTTAGAGGGATAGGGAACAATGAAGTGGCTTCTAGAACGACGAACAGCTAAGTAAAGCTTTGGGTTCGTGTATCGTCGTTTGGATGCTAGAGGCTCTATTTATCGATTCAGCTTGGTTCCCTAAGAGCTAGAATATAGTTCTTCGCCGGAGGTAGATTCTTCGAACTTCTTGCGGAGAACTTAAGCTTTTCGTATTTGCTCGTTTGAATGCTCTGTGTATGTGTCTGCTTGGTTTTCTCGTTGGTGGCTCGTTTTCTCGTTCGCTCGTGAGCTTCAAATTTGATTTATCCCTCTATTTATAGAGAAGAGACTAGGAAAGATCCGTTGGAGACAATGATCCTTTGTCTCTCTCTTTTAGGTAGCTAACGGCTCTTTCATGGCGGTGTGACAGTGTCCTTTTCCTCCATTTCTGGAAAGTTGTTGACTTGCAGCTTTAGTAGATGTAGGACAGGTGTCTGCTTGTCATTGGTCGAGGTTCAGAGTAGTTGAGACAGAACAGACTTCAAGGAGATTTGAAGCTGACTTCTCTCTTTCTCGTACTTTGACTATGTTGATTTGCCTTCGAAATTTCTCACAGTTCAGAAGACTATCTGGCCGTTGCTGAGTCTGATCTTTAATTCAGTAGTGAACTCCTGCTGAGTCTGCTTTACTGAAGATCAACTCTGAGTACAGTGAACTACTCCTGCTGAGTTCAGTCCAACCGACTCCTTTCGCATATCTTGCTCTGCCGAGTCTAGTATTCTTGAGTCTTCTACTTACAGTGCCGAGGCGGATAAGCTGCGAATGCCCGAACCGGAGCGAGAGGGCTCTTGAGTCTGAAACCTCAGAGACAAAAACAGGTTACAACATAAAGGTTCACCAATCAAGATAGGGTTTTGGGATCTTCAAATCTTGTTGGGTGATGATTCCATCCTCAGCACTGTTACTCTTAGTGGGAAATGATTCGGTCTTAGACACTGATCTTAAGCTCAGTAGCCTTGTGCTCTGTACTTATCTGAAGATTTGAAGATCCCAAAACCCTATCTGATTGGTGAACCATTCCGTTGTATATGTTGTTTGTCTCTGAGGTTTAAGACTCAGTAGACACTTTGCTCTGGTCAAGGCGCTCGGTAGCTTATGCGCCTCGGCACCGGTGTAGAAGACTTAGTGATCTTGGACTCGGCGAGAGCAAGATATCGAGAGAGTCGTTGAGCCGAACTTCCGGCGGGAGTAGTTCACTGGACTCGAGCTGATCTTCGATAGACTTATCTCGCCTGTCTATCTCCGAATACAAGGTCGGACTCGGCATCGGCGACAATCTTACGAACTGTCGAGATCTTTTTGAAATGCAATCAGCATAGTCATATACGAGGAAGAGAGAAGTCAGCTTCAATTAGCCTCGAAGTCTGTTCTGTCTCAACCACTTTATTCACCTCGACGAATGATAAACATACACGTGTCATCCTACCTACTAAAGCTGCAAGTCAACACTTTTCGAAAAATGAGGAAAATACACTGTTACCTACGTCAAAAAGAGCCATTTGCTACCAAAAGAGAGAGAGAGAGAAGAAGATCGTCTCCAACGGATCTATTTCAATATCTGCTCTATAAATAAAGGGATTATTCAAGAAGAATACACCGAATGCACGAACCACAAAGCCAAAATCCAGAAAGCACTCAACGAGCAAAGAACCCAAAGAACAAAGTCTTAGCAAGAACTTGAAGAACAATCTTCCGGCGAAAGACTACATTCTAGCTCATAGGGAATCAAGCTGAACCGACATATAAAGCCTCTAGTATCCAAATCGACGTTACACGAACTCAAAGCTTACCTTCAGCTGTTCGTCGATCTAGAAGCTACTCTCTCATATTCCCTATCCCTCTAACCCTAAGCTCAACTGTTCTTATCTATAGCTTAGACAAAGGAGTTCATCTTTGAACGTGATCCTTATTGTATAGGGACTCCTTCACTGTTGGAGAAAGTTTGTCAAACACTTCTAAGTTTGATCGTTGTAAACTGAGACTTGGATCAGTATAAAAACCAAGACGCGGCTTTGCCCAGGCGCAAGGCGGCGAGACTAACTCAGGATAAATAATAGCCTCCTGATCTTTCGGGACAGTGGACGTAGGATTTGAGCGATATCCGAACCACTTTAAAAATCTCTGTGTCATTTACTTACTGTTGCATTGATTTTACTATTCATACCAAACATCATTTCTTAAAATCAATCAACTGTCTCAGCATACTGAACCGAATATCTGCTGAACTGAGACTTTCATAAAATGTTTTCACCACTCAACTGATTTGGGCCTACACACATTTCCGCACGCCTGAACTCTCTACGTAGATCGAATTTCGACTCGGTCGGCTAGCGGATCTCGGTAGAGTCGGACTCTTTGCCGCACACGATTCGTAGCACATTGTTTGGTCTGCTGAACTATTTCGATCGGACACCATCCCGAATAGGGCTCGTTCGAGTTCGAAATTGAAATCGAATCGAGTGTATTCACCCCCCCCTCTACACGACCATACACTCGGGACCAACAATTGGTATCGGAAGCGGGGAGTTCCTTAAGACTCTTGTCACTTTGAGACTGGTCTATTCGAACGGATCCGGAGAAAACGTTTTCACTGCATATCACTCTACATTCATATCTTTATCTTCTATGGCTGATATGTCAGGTATAAGGATGGTACCCATGTTCTCGGTAGAGAATTATGGAGTATGGCGAGTCAGAATGGAGGCGCATCTGACTTCTCTCCACGATAGCATGACTGAAGTGCTTGAGGAAGGACCTATCGTTCCCATGATCGATAGTGTTGTAACTCAAGACCAAGCTGAAGGAGGAGGAATGGTGACCGGGAAGAAGATTCCCAAATACAGAAATCTCTTCACTCCTGAGGAGAAGAAGCTTCACAACTTAGACCGTGTTGCCAGAAACGCTATACTGACCACTCTTAGTGATTCTTATCTTGGCAGAGTTCAGGAATGCAAGACTGCAAAAGAACTCTGGGATGCTCTAGCGCTACTGAGTCGAGGGACTCAGAAGATTAAAGCGAATAAACTAGCGCTGGAACTCCAAAAGCTGGAAAGCTTGTCTCTCATGCCTGGTGACAAAATCGAAGATCTGAACGTCAGATTTACCAATCTGATGAACTCAATCAACGGGCTGGGAAAGACATTCAGCAACCGAGAAATGAATCTAAAGATACTGAGGGCACTGCCGGACGGACACTGGACACCTTTTGCCACTCTATTGCGACATTCTGACTTAGATGCTGTGTCTCCTGACCATATCTTTTCAGAATTACAGGCAGAGGAGTTTGAGTTCGACAGACCTCAAAGAAAGCTGAGACCTGAAGCTAACACAAAGATCGACCATGCTTTCAAAGCAACAGTCAGCACAGCATCTCCCGCGACGAGCAAGACGACGAGTAAGACTGAACCTTCACTCAATGATCTACAAGAAGGAAGTCTCGCTCAGAAGTATGCGCTGCTCGCTATGAAATATCAGAAGGAGAAGGAGCGACGCAGAAAAGTGACTAAAGCCTATCGGGAAACGAAAGGTAAATTAAATTATATGTCGAAACACACTCCTGACTCACAGTCTTCTGAATACAGAAAGAAGGATGACTCAGAACCATCAAAGAATAGCGAAAGCAAAGAAGAAAGAGTCATCACTTGCTACAACTGCAAGAAGCCAGGACATTATCAATATGATTGTCCTGAGCTCAGTAGTGCTGAACGCGCAGCACGTAAGGCAAGGAGAGAGAAATTCGCCCAGAAAAGATAATCCTACATAGCTGGCGAAATCTCAGACGACTCAGAAGAGGTCGACTCCTTTATGGATTCATCGGATGATGATGCAGCTTTCATGGCCCTAGAGCTTGAAGATGAAGAAACAACTGAAAATTGCCTAATAGCAGGTGAAGAGGATGAGGTAAACTCTCTTGAACCAGTCAATTCCTCTTCACATTGCACACACGACACTATTTCAGGTGCAGATGAGAATTTGGACGTCGCGACCGCATACGAAGAACTGCTCGACGAACAAATTCAAATGAGTCTGCAGCTCAGCAAGACTCTTCAGGGAGTTGGATACCTGGAAAGTGGAGAATCGGAGACTTTCTCGGGAGAGTCGGGTTGCTCTGAGGCCGAAGGACTTGTGTTGAGACTCAGGGAGGAGATAAACTCTCCCGATGGCCAAGTCTCAGCATCAAGAAGATCGGATTTCAGTTTTGACCAATAACTTGACTCGAAAAGATCTGAACCGATCTGGCTGAAGCAAGAAATGTCGGGACTTCGGACCGAGCACGACACACCGAAGAAGAGTGATGATGTCCGGAGGAGCCGATGACCGAGCGTTACATGGGAGGCGAAAAGAAGGCTGGAGGCTATGCTCGCAAGCAATAAGCCCAAGCATTGCAAGGAAGGACTTGGCTTCAACCGGGAAGCTTCCTCATCCGCCCCCGTTCGCTCGAAGTGCGTTTCTTGCGATAGGTTTGTTCGAGGGGAAACAATTAATGCAAATCCTCTGAACCCCTCAGCAAAGAACAAACAGAAGATGAAAGCACCTCATCCTAAGTATCAGTACACTGACCAGAAGATCAGTACCCAGACACCCCAGTTCAGTCAAGGGGGAACTAGCAGAGTTAAGTGGGCTGATCAGTATGGACCGCCTCAGTTGACACATCCAGCTCAGTATGGGTCATATTACTATGATCCTATAGTCAGAGGAGGTTCCAAGAGTTAGAAAAAGAAGAACGCACAAAAGGCAAAGGTCAGCAGTCCACCAGCTCAGAAGATCCGGACTCCTGACTACTGAAGAATTATATCACTGAAGAAGGACCCAGAATTGAGTTCGGAGACAATGCAAAAGGCTATACTAGAGGATATGGAACACTCAGCATTGGAACTGCCAAAGTTCCAAGAGTATCATATGTTGAAGGACTTCAGCATAACCTTCTCTCTGGAAAACAGTGTTATCAGGTTCGCGCAGAAAGAACATATATGTTGCTGACTGGAACTCAGCTGAACCTGAAGCTTGTCTATTGGCAAATAACGATAATCGAACGGGGTGGCTATGGCATAGAAGACTCAGCCATCTCAACTTCAAGACGCTCAACCAACTAGCAAGAGACACTCTAGCAAGGGGACTGCCGAATGAAATATTCAGCAAAGACACTCATTGTGAAGCATGTCTGAAAGGAAAGCAAACAAAGAATCAAAATCCAACAGTTCCATCTCCTTCCACTGATGGAATCCTTCAGCTGCTACATATGGATTTGTTCGGTCCAGTCTCTCCAGTGACGACCAGAGGAAAGAAATATGCATTAGTGGTCATAGATGACTACTCGCGCTACACATGGGTCATATTTATTGCCAACAAGTCTGACGTCAAAACAGAGTTACCAATGCTTCTGAAAAGGCTCAGTGTCGAAAAGAACGCCAAGATCAGAAAAATACGTTCAGACAGAGGAACTGAGTTCCTTAATTGTATGGTGGAGCAGTTCTGCCAAGCAGAAGGCATAGAGCATGAGACTTCAGCTGCACGCACACCTCAGCAGAATGGAGTTGCTGAACGAAAGAACAGAACTCTCAAAGAAGCAGCTAGAACTCTACTCGCAGATTCAGGACTCCCATCCAAATTATGGGCAGAACCTACTGACACTGCATGTTACACTCAGAACCGATCTTTACTGACGAAGCAGCATGGAAGAACACCATATGAACTATGGAACAGCAGGAAGCCTTCTCTATCTTATTTCCATATCTTTGGTTGTTCATGCTTTATCCACAATAATGGGAAAGATCAGCTGAAGACTTTTGATAGCAAGTCAGATCAGGGAGTATTCTTAGGATACTCTCGGGTTAGCAAAGCTTTCAGAGTATTCAACTATCGGACTCTTTGCGTGGAGGAAAGCCCTCATGTTGTTTTTAACGAGTTTGCTACTGAAGACAGGATCAATAACTCAAATTCTGAATCTGAGGACATCAGTAGACAGCTACAGGATCTAAGCTTAAAGGACAAACCCGAAAAGATCCAGCTATGTTGGGATGATGATTCAGACGAAGAAAGCGAAGACAAATCTGCGAATCTCAACCAACAGAGCAAGTAGCTGAGCGAGATTGATTCTCCCGAACGGAATCAATCCCGGTGTAACTCGAGTCGATGAGGAAACCGTTGAGGTAACCGAGACCACTACTAAGAATAACAACTCGGGGGGAACATCTAGTAATGTTCTGAAGTTGAATGCCTCCCGAACACAGTGACTCGGTAGACCATACTCTTATCAACCGAAATTCTTCAATCTCGGAATAGTACAACTGAAATGCCTAACTCACCTACTATACGTGTTGAACAAATTTCGGATGAAGAGCTGAAACTTCGTAGATCGTGGCTCGATGCTCACACTGCTTGATCTAATCATTGGAGATCCCTCGGCTAATGTCAAGACAAGATCCAGTTGTCAAGGAGAAAGCGCATTATTTTCCCCGCTTCTTGTCTCTCGAAGAGCCTCGAGACCATTGAGGATGCATTAAAGGATGCTGATTTGGATCATAGCTATGCGGGAGGAGCTAAATCGGTTACGAGAAATGAAGTGTGGGAGCTTGTAGACAGGACGCCGTCATCAACATGTCATTGGAACCAAATGGGTCTTCAAAAACAAGCGAGATGAAAACAACATTATAGTAAGGAACAAAGCAAGGCTCGTGGCTAAAAGGCTCTTGTCAAGCGAAGGAATAGATTTCGATGAAACTTTCGCTCCGGTTGCAAGATTGGAGGCAATTAGACTATTCCTAGCCTACGCAACACATCAAAGATTCGAGTTTATCAAATGGATGTGAAGTCTGCGTTCCTAAATGGCGTCTTTGAAAGAAGAAGTCTATGTGGAACAACCGCTCGGCTTTCGGCGAGGACGTCAAGTATATAGACTCGGAAAGGCTCAGTATGGGTTAAAACAAGCACCCGGGGCTTGGTATGATACCACTCTCGAGTTTCTTCTTGATAAGGTTTTCGAAAGGCACGTGGACCGCACTCTATTCAAGCATTCGACCGGAAGAAGACTTACTACTTGTGCAGATCTACGTGGATGACATCATATTCGGATCAAAGAATGTCAACATATGTCAACAATTTGAAAAGATGATGAAGGATAAGTTCAAGATGTCAATGATGGGAGAAATGAACTACTTCCTTGGTTTTCAAGTCAAGCAATCTGAAAAGGGAACGTTCATCAACCAAGGCAAATACACTCGAGACCTCATCAAAAGATTCGGCCGCACATCCGAAGCAAATCTATCAAGATCCCGATGAATACGAATATGAAGATAGATCTTGATAAAGAGGGAGTATCGATAGACCAAACCGAATATCATGCTATAATTGGTTCATTATTATATTTAATAGCTACTCGTCCGACATAACTTATCTTTGTAGGTGTGCGTGCTCGATTTCGGGCGAATCCCAAGCAGAGCCATATGGACTCAGCAAAGAAGATTCTCCGCTATCTCCGAGGAACACCTGACATGGGTTTATGGTATCCAGCTGATGATAATATTGAACTAACTGGCTATTCTGATGCTGACTATGCAGGATGTAGAATTGACCGAAAATCAACTTCAGGAACATGTCAGTTCCTTGGCAGCAAGCTGATCTCATGGTTTTCAAAGAAACAGCACTCAGTAGCTACGTCGACTACTGAAGCTGAATACATGGCTGCCGGAAGTTGTTGCACCCAAATCCTTTGGCTGAGACAGCAGCTGAGAGACTATGACGTCATTCAGAATGAAGTGCCGATCTTCTGCGATAGTACCAGTGCCATTGCAATCACTCAGAATCCTGTACTACACACGAGATGCAAGCACGTGGACATCAGACATCACTTCATTCGTGACCATGTCGAAAAGAAGGATATCAGGATGGAAAAGATCCATACTGACAAGCAACGGGCTGACATACTGACCAAGCCTCTGGCCGAATCCGGATTCGAGAGAACTTTCGGAAGAGAGCTGGAGTGCAGTTGGACCCTACCGACCCCGGTCAGTAAGAAGGTTCCATGAGAGGACCATTTCGGTAGAGGGGAATGTTCACCCTCGATGCGAATGTATTCGATGGGCCGCTCAGTAAGCACCCAGCCCAGGAGGGTGTGCTAGATGAATACGAGTCTTACGAAGACTCGATCGGTGGAGAAGGAGTCTCCGAGCAGAAGAACAAATAGAGATGGAACAAGGGGAGGCTACGAAGCTCACGGTGAAGAAATTGGCATGTGACCCTACGCCGGTTCCTCCACTCGTGATGCGCCACTTTCTTTGAGACTGGTGTCTCACGTGACTTTGGAATCCGGGCGGCGTCGAAGAAGAAACAATCGGGATGGGCGTCAGTGATTCTATCGGAAGCGTCACAATTCTTCAACTAATTCCCGGAAGCTTCTTAGCGACTACTCGGACACATTTGCAAATTGCTAAATCGTAAGGCTCCACATGTTCTAACTGCACGACATCGGGAGTGGCCTGTCTACAACGCTTAGTTCTTCACTACTCTAATCGGCGGCTTAGTGAAGAAAGCCGGGGCGAGAAACGGATAGGCTGATACAGGCACGAGACCTCGGTTGATGAGCAATCGAGGCGCGATGCTGCTGCCAATCGCAATCGGCAGGCTTTGCCTCCAGGCCCGGCACACGGATCGGTCGAGACAAGCAGCGACCGCGCGTGATTGGGTCACAGAAAGCCTGATGTGAAAATCCCAGACGAGATACACTCGCCACGAAGAAGCTCACTTGTCCCATATCCTTGGACTGCGAAGTCGGCAGTGATACCTCGGCATCCGCGGGAAGCCGCTCGGCTCTTGTTGAAATACGCATTCGAGAGGTGCGCCGGCCTCATCGTGGGGTGAAAGTATGTGGCGAAAATTCTTAAAAGCCAGCGCTCGAGAGCCGTGCCTCGCGAGCGAGTCCGCGCGTGTGGAAGAAAGCTGTTGGACCCAGCACTTCTTGAGCTTGTTTGGGAGTCTTTCTATATCTCCAATCAGTCGCCCACTGATGTCCGAACTTATTTTAGCTGTTGGCTCGGCGAAAAATTTGAATCTCGTCTCGGGATCTTTCGGAGAGCGAGCCGAACTACTTGAGGAATTTCGGGCTTCCAAATTGGCTACCATCTTGAAGGCATTGCCCAGACCAATCCCGGGCCGAGACATAAGACTTGACTATGTGTGAGGTCACGGAGGATAAGATCTTGAAAATTTGAATGATTTTAAGTTTCTGGTGAACTCTCCTGGCTTAATCTGATAGAAGCTCTCGACTTAGGAGAACGAGCTACATGGTGACAACCAGAACTTTAGGGTCCAATTGATATTTGTGTCACGAGTCAGTAGCCAGCAGAAGGTACTTATCCTGCCCGGTACAACGTGATGATGCGAGGGAAAGTAAGGG